>CAUYPK010102872.1:0-190072 GCA_963574355.1 Loris lydekkerianus
GAGAAGAATGGGCGGAGGGAGGGTGATTGGTGAGATTACACCTACGGTGCATCTTACAAGGATACATGTGAAACTTAGTAAATGTAGAATATAAATGCCTTAACACAATAACTAAGAAAATGCCAGGAAGGCTATGTTAACAAGTGTGATGAAAAATGTGTCAAACGGTATATAAAACCAGTGTATGGTGCCCCATGACAGCATTAATGTACATAGCTATGATTTAATAATAAAACATAAAATAAAATAAAATAAGAGGTATATGGTAAACCTAAAGTCAATTTAAAAAATAAAAATCACATTTTCTATCATTCCAGAATTCTATCAGTTAATAATAGTGAAGAATTCTGAATTTTAAATGCCATTGGTTATGTTCATATATACATTGTAAGCCATTCAATTTAATTTTACTCTTACACACATATACAATAATAAATAGCAGAGGTAATATAGAGTGATAGACTTAGAAAATAATCTTTAAATTTTTTAAGTTTATTTTACTGAAATTTGGAACCACCATTGCCATAGACATAAAAAGTCATGAATAAGTTTTTCTGAACAGTGCACCAAAATTCATGTTACCTGTTCTGTAGGCCTGTAAAGTAGGACTACAGCACCTATTATATTATGAGGAACAAACA
The DNA here is from genome assembly GCA_963574355.1 of Loris lydekkerianus. Classification (NCBI taxonomy): domain Eukaryota; kingdom Metazoa; phylum Chordata; class Mammalia; order Primates; family Lorisidae; genus Loris; species Loris lydekkerianus. The sequence goes on from CAUYPK010102872.1 coordinate 642, forward strand.
AGACAACCTATTTATAAATTCTAAATCAAAATTAGGATATTATTTAAGCCTATATTTATGATTATTTATAGGGAAAAAAAGGTTATATCACGTTCCAGGGATCGCAGCAATGGAAATTTGACCAACATATGCCCATACCCCTATCCAGAGACAGTAGTAATAAATTGAATGGAACTTTTGGAGAACCAGGGATCTGAGTTTAAAAAGGAAGTTAGAGAAGTTTCTAGTGATTAAAAAAAAAGCCCATAATAAGTCCTCAAAAGATGCAGTAAAATGAATTAAGGTATAGATAACCAAGAATTAAGAGAAGGTCCTCTGTAAAAAATCGTAGGTACAGGGCAATGATCTTTGCAAGAAAAATAGCAATTTTGGGAATGGTTTTTAGCTTGCTATAGAGTCATAATTGAATTCTTATTCATAGGGAGTTCTGCTGAGTTTTTGACTGCAAGAAGAATATCTCCATAATTTAACACTAGCTGCCATTACAAACTCCAAAGTTTCAATGGCTTTATATAGTAGACTTCAATTTCTCACATAGATAGTCCAAAGTGTTTAATATTTCTTGGGTATAGCATTGGGGTGTGGTTTTTTTGTACAGTAACTCAAGAACTAAGGCTATTTAAAGCATACATTTTCATTATGTGGGCTCATTGTTCCCCCTAGATATAAATGCTCTGCTGGCCTATAGGAAACAGAATGGAGAATAGGGTCCAGTATATTTTTATGGGTCATGATGGGAAGAAGTCCATATTATTTCATTTCATATTCCATTGGTGTTACTCCAACAAAGGGTAGTGGTAGAGGGGCCTTCAGTCATGAGGCAGCTAGAAGTACACCCCTGGTTGGGTCAACTCTTCATAAAAAAATCAGTTATACAGTTATCCATTTTCAAAATACATAGCTATAGCATAATCCTTACAGTATATTAGGTTTGAATCAGCTATGGACACAGAATAAATTCAAGATAAGGGTCTTCTATGGGAATAAGTTTCCATATCATTACTATGATGAAAAAGCAGAAAGTAGTTGATATCAGTATTGACATGTAGTTATGTGAAATTACTGAACGTTTGGGGAGATATGTCTTTAGATGTAACGCATGTTTTTAGATGGAATTCATGGGAATCACGTCCCATGGATTATTATAAACATGCCTTACTCATGTATAAATCATCTTGGTTTTGCAAATGTTTTCTATTACAGTTAATGTTCACGATAGGCAAGGGTAGATAAGGCTGTGATCCCAGCATTAAAGAGAAAGAAACTCAAGATCCAGAATTAAGCAGAGGAACTGGGAAAAGAGCCAAGAATTCTGACTCCAGGCTCTATACTTTTTACTTAACCTTCAAAAAGTCAACTTCATTTTTCTGGGGTGTATAGGGAGGTTGCAGAGGATGGAAGGTTGGGGAAAAAAAAAACACCAACTTACATCAGGCTCCCTTTCTAGTGAGATTTTTACTTCTTGAGTCTTCGTGCTGAATGAGTGTTTTAGATCGTGTTTCACACATCTTTTGACAAACAACTTCAATCATGGGAATAAGTTTAAAAGGAAAGAAATTCTCTTAAAATTTGGTTTGGAGGCTAGAACATGAAATACTTGACTGATTTAAAATCATTTATTTTCATTTATTATTTTATTTATTTATTTATGCATACAACATATAAAATCACATGCCAAGCATCTTGTCTTTTTATTATTTTCAATTTACCTAAATGTTCCAAAATTGTAAGGGATTCAATTCACATTCTAGCAGTTGTTCAATTGTGGTACATTTCAAATGAAAGGATTTGAGAATGAAATTCGGAGATGTTTAAGGTAGCCGATAATATCATAACTTCTAAAAGCGTGGTCATGCGGTCTCATTTTTTTTTTTTTCTTTTTTTCACATTGACTATAAGTAATTCTTTTTATTAAATTAATTAATTAATTAATTTTTTTTATTAAGTCATAGCTGTGTACATTGATCTGATCATGGGGCATCATACACTAGTTTCACAGACCGGTCTCATTTTTTTTAAGCAGTATTGCTTTGCAGTGTGACAAAGGCGCCCAGTAACGCCAATGTTGGCTGATGATCTTGCAGGTATGTGTATCGAGCTCCCACTAGTGGTGATTTGGAGCTATAACATGTCACTAAAGCAATACCACTGGCCAGAAACCCATATATAATCTTGTCTGGTTGGAATAAAAATCTGATTCATCACAGTATCCTTGCAAATAGAAAACTAGATGACAGATTTAACCTATTTTTTTTAAATAATTTACTATGGTTTAAAAATGTTTAAGGTTAATTAAGTTAATGTAACAAGAAAGAAAGCACAAAAATAAACGTTTTGGGAAAGTTCTGGAAATTTCACTACCACTGCCCGTCAACAACTGATGGATATTTCAGTAATCCTGGGGGCTGCGTTTTTATTTCTGTTACTTTTCACTGTGGCATTTTAGCACAGCAAGCGCTGTGGTCTCTCCCAGCTTCCAAGTTCTCCGTTTTTAGCCCGAGTAAGTAAAAGCTGTCCCTTGACTACCTCTTTCTAAATAAGTAAATACATTTTAAAAATACTGTTTGGTACAGTTTAATATTCAGATTTTAATTCATACTGCCACCTGCATTATTAGGCTTCCAAACTGTTAAGATGGATTCTCCATAGAGCTCTCTAGAATTGCCAGACGTTGTAGCAGTCAACGGGGACTTTTCCTCATATTTTGAGGTGTATGTAAGAGACAGTGAAATAATTGTGGAAGGCTAGAGATACGGAAGGGTCATAAACGAAACATTTCTTTCTGTATGGGCTGGGAGTGCAAATCTTAAGTCAGAAAGGATTCTCTGCAGTGGTTACTGCTGCGACCTTGGGAAACTACTTCATCTGTCTGTGTTAGGAATCTCATTTTTCAAATGAAATAGTGGCAGCTTTTCTAAGGGAGCATTGAAGATGGAGTAAGTTAAACTAGCTACTTAAAGTGTTCAAAATAGTGTCTTACGCTCAACACAATTATTAGTAGACACTACATCTTGGAGAAACAATGTTAGGTAGCCCTTTCTTGTCATGCTGTTAGCAGCAGTGAAAATGCAATGGAAATTAAGTGAGCAAAATGTAAATTACTGCCAGAATTGTGCTCTATCACTATAATCTCCAGCTCTTTTCTCAAAAATTTACATTATGTCATGTTCTTTGTAGGAGAAAGGATCATCAATCAGGCCCCATGCACTTAAGACAGGGTAGATGTTTTTTCATTATATATTTGATTTCTGCCAGAGTGTTTGATTACGTGTTCACGACCCTGAGATTGCCTAGGGTGATTGTATCACAGACGGTTAGAGAAGAAAAATGCTGATTGGGGCACTAAAGTATTCAGCACCTCTGCAATGAAAACAAGAATTAGAGAGCAACACACACGTATGGCTTCCAATGAATGATGAGGTATCTTCATAAGGGTGGGAAGAATGATGATTTGCACAAGAATTAGGGAGCTAGAGTCAGAGGAAAAACAAGAAGGAGGAAAGGCCAGGCAGTTGTCTGGGCAGAGAATGTCCGCAGGTTTTCAAAATTGGCTAATTGAGGCTCTATTCCAGCCTCCCCTACCTCCTCAAGAACAAACCCTGTGCCTTGTCTTTTTTGGTGTCACACGCAGTGCCACACACCATACTGGTTGATTAATATTGGCTGGTTTGATTTGCGTATTGATGACATTGTTTGTGTTACAGCCTCATTGTCTCCATAGAGAACCTGCATGTGAAAGAATCAGAGTGTCCTGCAGTTAGCAGGGAAACCCCTCCTGTCCTTTTCCTAATCAGCTTATGTTAATGTTTCTCTTGGTTCATCTATAAATGTCCTATTTCTGATCTGGAAAAAGAGAGATGTCGTTAGATTCCAGAGTGATGTATTATAGCTACAAATTTAAACAGGTAAGTTCAGTTGCCAATGTGAAAAATATATATAATTTCATTTCAAATAAAATCTGAAATGAGTTAAGGGGTGCATTTAGTGTCTACATACCAGAGAAGGGTCATTGAGATGGGTAAAGTTGGGCACACGACAGTTTAGGAGGTTGATGTCGATAATTTGTCCCATCTGGTTTTATGGTCAAAATAAATATGGTAGCATGCCAAGGCTTCTTTTGCACTCAGGCAGAAAATGACTCTGAAAGAACTTGAAAAGTTAAATGTAGCAATAATGGAAAATGACAGTTATGCAAGTGAGCATAGTGTCATAGAAGTTTTTTGTAAGTAGGACTCAGTCTCATCGTAGGGAGTATGTTATTAGTAGTATATGTGACACACAACTGAATTGTAATAAGTTGATAATTAAGGAATTTTATTCTTTGCAATGAAATCAAGCCTGTTATGTTAAAAATTAAGGAGATAGGTTTATTTTCTTGCAACCTAAAAACAAAAGCATTTTTAGACTTGTCTCATCTTGGTCTGAGAAGCTATCATCAGCACAGCTCTGGGTGCATCATGTCTATGGATGATGTGTCCATGAGCTTTTCAGGAATAGCTGAACTTTTTTGAGTGTTCAATGTGGGAGACACTGACATCCAGCTAAGCCAAGGGAGAAATGTGGATTTCCCAACCCTGACTCAAATCTGTTTTACCTCCTATCCTCCTGATCCTACTCCATAAACGCGCCCCTTCTCCATCCCCATATTTTGGTTTAAGGCCTTGTCACTTGCACTCAGACTTTTTTAATAGCTTTATTTTTAAAAGAATAATTTGAATTTGGATTGAGCTAAAAAAGTGAAATAAGTCTAAAGTTTTACAACTAAACAAATAAGAGTACTCTTCCGATCTCCCTGCTGTCCACATCCTCTCCAATAGAAGGAACTAATTTCCACCTATTCAGCAGTTTCTTATGGTCATTCTTTTTATATTTCCAAGTAACATGGTATAACGTCATAATGTATCTACTTTGGGATTCTGTATTGACTTTTTAGGATGGTATATGAAGACATACCTCCTTATACTATCCTTTCTGTCAACTCAACACTCAATATACTTACCATTTTTGGTTACATTCAAGGTGTTTTCATTATTGTCATGTAAATATTGCTCACAGGCAGACCAAGTGCTATCCTATGATTATAGTCCCTTTCTCAAAGTTTGTTGTGTTTCTTCTAGAACTAACTATAATTGCCTTACATTTTTATTTGCATAATTTATTTTGAATCACTTAGTTTAAAAATAATTTTTTTCGCCTTTTCCAGCAGCTCTGTAAAGTGCATCCGGTTCAATGTTCATCTCTGTCAAAACTGCCTGATAATGTATCCGTTCTGGGTGTCAACAGTCCTGAACTTATTTTTCTTTCTTCCATCTAAAAGGATTGCTCTTGGCGATTACGCTGCAGTTCCTTTGTTATCTAGTTGGAAATGACTTTTGTCTCCCTCTGATATTTGGCTACTTGTTTGTTGTAATCTATCATTTTTACTTCTAACTGGTTCCTTATAAACAGGTTATGGGAAGTTTTTTTTGGGGAAATGTTTTTGTGTGAGATATCTTTATTCTACTTTGTTGTTTGTTTGTCTAGGTATAGAATTTAAGATCAAAAATTCTTTTCTCCAGAATTTTATCAGAATTTCTCCACATCTTCTTGTTACCATGTTGCTATAAAGCCTTCTGATGTCATTATAATTCCTGATCCTTTGAAGGTCCCTTGCACTTTTTTGATACTTTTATTTTTTGTGTTCCACCTTCCTGATGCTTTTAGAATATTCTCTTTATTCCTGATTATAGTTTTATCTGCTTAACTGTGCTGAACACTTTGATAATTTTCTCCTATAGTCTTTTTCTCTTTTAAACTCACCTTTCTTTGGCATTTCACTTACTAAATCTGTATTCTAAGACCCCTAAATGTTTTCTATTATTGCCCATCTACTTTCCTATAATTATTTCATTTTCATTTTTCAGTCTTTTAACTCAAAAAATTTTAGGTATTATATTTTCAGTTTGCAAAATGTCCACTTACTCCCCAGATCTTCAGATGTGTGAGTGTGTAAGTGTCCGTGTCATTGCCGTATGCGTGTCAGTATCATTCCTTTCCCCCACATCCTCTGTCGCACACAACATCTTTACTTTCTAGTTTAGAGCATCAATTATCATTTTCTTAAAGTTCTCTTCTGCTCCTGGCTTTGTCTCCGTTTTACTTTGCGCTATTTTTAATTGTCCATTTTGATATTTACATTTTATTTCAAAGAATTTCATCAAATGTCTGATAACCCTCATTTCTGTGCATCCACTGGGAGACAGTAAATCACTGTTTGTTGCATGTGAATGTTATTTGCGTACATGTGCGCACAGACACAATTCTTAGTGTCCTCTGTGAGTCATTCAAGGTCACCTACCGGCCTGCTGGTCCATCTACTAGGTCCCGTAAATGTCAATGTTTCCTGACTGTGGGGAGTGGCATTGCTGTCAGAGGTGGAGGATGGGAGATACAAAGTCCAGTATTCCTGAAGAGGAGGGTGCCTCCAGGGGAGGTCAGTTGCTAGGGTCTCAGCACCAGTATACATAATTTTATTTTATTTTTCTGTTTTCATCCCCGTGCCTTCACCGTTTTGTCTCCCTGGTAATCCTAAATCTGTATTTTCTCTAGAGTCTATATTTTCTGGCTTATGATGGGATGAGGGGGCAGGTAATCACATAATTCTCACAATCAAGTTTACCCACGTTCCATCTGACCTGACGCTCACACTTTCTGAGCCGTTCTGGGGTTCTGTGGGAAAACGTGTTTACATTGCTCCCATATCTCCCTTTGCAGGCTCCTGTGGGTTTGATCTTTCTTTTACTACTTTTTGCCAAATCCTGTGTGATGTTTTCATCTGCATTTCATATTCACATATTGTCGCGAATGATAAAGTTTTCCTTGTGATTTTTTGTTTTTACTGCCCTGGGGGTAACTTCGTAGTAGATAAACAATAGAAAAAGTATTTATCTGACAGTCTAGAATGGAAGCCTCTTAAGTAATCTTTCTTTATTCAGTCTTGCACGTGAGTAGGAGTTTAGAAATAGAAGCATGACTGTCATTTTTATGTCCCCTTCCTAAGTATAAACTTTTGCCTACAAACTTTAATAAAGCCCCCTGAGCTTTATATGAATGTGACTCCTCTATGCCTCGCCCTATCCTCTTCCTTCTGGTCTTTCCATGTGCCACCTTCCCCATGTTTTGGCCAAATACAATTATTCAAAATTCTTTCAATGTACCAGGCTGTTTGCTACCTCCATTCCTCTGTAGAGTTCATTATCCCTGGCTACTTTGCATGGGATAAGCTTTACCCTTCTTTCTGCTTGTCAAAGCTCATCCTTCTGTATGTCATTCCTAAATTGTCAGTCATTCTTCTATAACATTCATAGTTGTGTTTTTTCTTTCATTTTCTTTTGTCATTTTTCTCTTAAAAATTCCCTTTTAATATGGAATACATTGACATTGTAAGAAACTTTTGTTCTGATATTAAATGGGAGCTATTATGTGATTTTAGTAGCAAGTTAAATTACATGATCAGATTTTCATTTTAAAGTAATCACTAGCTGTAGTGTATAAAACAGTTTAATGCGTAGTGTCTGCACACTCAGAGACTATTTCTAGGTCTGTGAGAAGAATTCGGGTGAAAGATGATGAGAAGATGACCCAGGGCAATTAGAGCAGCAATGGAGTGAGGGGAACAAGATGTATTAAGGAGACACAATTAAAAGAAATAAAGGAAAAGGAAACTGTCAGACTTCATTTTATATTTACTTTAGAATTAACCTGCCTTCATAGACTATGCGTTGATATTCTGAGGTTGTTGAGTTATTGACGTTCACTTTTAAAGTAACTTAAAACTCAGAATTTTTGAAAAACTTTATGAACGGTCTGCTTTAACCTTGATGTAAAAATAGAGAAGTATCTTAGCTTAGGTGAACCAGCTGATTGCTTAATTCATTATATGTCTTATAATGATAGTATGATATTTGATGTCACCAAAAGCTTTTAGTGGCTTCGTTTCTTAATTGTACAACATGATACTCAAATATTGAAATTTCTAGAAGGTCTGGAAGAGCCATGGGATTGGAACCCAGGGATCTCTTGGTCATACAGTTCTACAGAGCAAACAAATGAAAGTCAAGTCTGTGATCAACTTATTGAACTGACATAAAGTAGCATATAAAGCATGTAATCCCAGTGTCATTTTCCAATCGTCTTTGTCCCATTGCCTACCATTCTCAGGATGCTGAGTCTTGGACCCAAGGTGAACAAAAATTACCCCTTTGAAAAAAAATGCTTGTAGATTCACCTCTCAAGGTTCTATTTTTATACAGTAGGAGAAAATGTATTTCTTCCAGTTGAAAGAAACTTAAACACTTTTGATTTAAAACTTAATCTTGGAGGCCACAGCTCACTCACAGAGGTTCTTCCTCTTGTGCTGGGCATCATTTCACCTTGCAGGGAGTGACTGGGGAAGGCTGGTCAGCCTGGTTATTTGTATTGCAGCACCAAGGGTGACACGTCTTGCTCATTGACGTTACCACCGGGACGTCTTGGTAATGAGTGTTGAAATTACACCTGTCAGACTCGAGTTCTCATAACCCATCCACACCATTTGCTTTCCTATACCGTGTGCCGGCACCCTTCTGATCCCGATTCCAGGTTCTCTCGGCCTGCTGCTTTCTCTCCCGTAATTCTATATGGATGCCAGAGGGCTAGAAAACAAAAGGGGTGTTGTCCCACTCTGTTGTTTTATTTATTTATTTTATATTTTTGAGATAAAAATAAGGTCACTCTGTCACTTTGGGTAGAGTGTGCACACATGATCATAGTTCACAGTAACCTCAAAGTCTTGAGCTCTAGTGATCCACATGCCTCAGCCTCCTGAGTAGCTGGAACTGCAGCTACCTGCCACTATGCCCAGATTTTTTTTTTTTTTTTAATTTTACTAAAGACTCACTCTTGCTCAGGCTGATTTTGAACTCCTGAGCCCAAGCAATCCACCTGCTTCACCCTCCCAGAGAGCTAGGATTACAGGTGTGAGCCATGTCGCCCTCATATGCTGTTGTAAAACCTAGTGCTTTGCGATTCTCTTCTTGGGTCCAAATGCGATTTTGAAACAGCCCAGAGAGGTGGTCCATGAGGTCTGTTCTTGGGACCTCCTCTTCCTTCCAGTTTTGTTCCCAGTACTAGATTTCCTCTGGGCAGAAAAGGTTCTATACTTACATCTCTAGTTATTCTTCCTTAATATATGATTTCTAGTTTAACTGTATGTGCTTAGTACTTTGCCATAGAAATTTTTGGTTTTCTTACTTCATTTTTTTTAATTTTTTTTTGAGACAGTCTCACTATGTCACCCTCAGTAGAGTGCCATGGCATCATAGCTCACAGTAACCTCAGACTCTTGGGCTCAAGTAATCCTCTTGCCTCAGCCTCCCTTAATAGCTGGGACTATAGGGGTGTGCCACAACACCCGGCTATTTTTAGAGAAGGGGGTCTTGCTCTGGCTCAGGCTAGTCTCAAACCTGTGAGCTCAGAGAAATCATGGGTTTTCAACCCAATTTCTGTCCCCTATGCCTTAAAATAGCCTATCTGACTTTGCAAAGCTAAGAATTAGAATATACCAGGGAGTAATGCTCATAGGAATGTAATGCTACTGCCTGAATGTTGGGGGAAATGCAATGTTTTAAATAAATTCAAGGTTAAAGCAAGCTGACCTAATGGTTAATAATCAAATGATTACATTTGCAGTATTTATGAATCAGGTTATGGCACATGATCTTCCTGTTTAAATAGATTCTCACCTTGAATGAAGAGGCTATCTTTTCCCTATTAATTCTATTTCTTTTATTACTTAGTATTCATTAAAAATAAATTACTTTATTCATTGAAACATATATACCTCTGTAGTGTATGGAATAACAACAATATAAAAAATTATATAACTGGTAAATTTCTTATAAAGCTTTCATCAAATACTAAAATAAATAATGGTTGAAAGTTGAGGACCCGCTTGCTATGATAAAGCATGTTGTATTTTCTGTAGTTTAAAAAAAAAAAAAAAAATCCACAGTACTCTACTGAGGATGACAAAGTGAAACAACTCTGTCTCAAAAAAAAATTTATTACAAATAAAACTTTGAGACTCCATGGGGAACCAGAGTAGATCTTCTGACCTGTTTACTTTACTATGGTGTATAAAAGCAGTATGGTGTGGTATATATTGCCTTTGATTTTACTCTCTTATTTTATAATGAAAAACGAGCATTGTGAAAGTAAGATCAGAGGGTCAGAATTCTAAGTGAGGGGTCATTACAATGTGTGGTTGTTTTTCTTTGTTAGGTTAATTACATTTGAATGAATAGCTAAGATTTAATGTTTTGACAATTTTAATGGTTAATATTAATAAACTTTTCATTTAATTAATGTAAGTATATTTCATATTAAAGTAGTGAGCTAATAATAATGCTTAACACATAATAAATATATATGGTGGAAGGCCATGATCCAAAGTTTAATTTCCTTTAATTCTCACAATAATCTCATTTGTGGATAATAGTTCTATTGCCATTGTACAGAAGAGACCAGCAAGGGAAAATAAATGTTTGGTCAACAGAAATTTCAACCTTGTAAAAGGTTCCTAAAACAGTGGTTCTCAACCTTCCTAATGCCGCAGCCCTTTAATAGTTCCTGTGGGTCGTGACCCACATGTTGAGAACCACTGTCATGAAAGAATACATACTATTGTGTAATAGGCAATGAAATTTATATTGATAAAATATAAAATATGCCATGATACCTTTGATTTGTGCTGTTTTTGAATACTGTAAATGAATTATTATGACTACAGTTGTACTGGAATTTCTAAGTACCCCTTTAGTAAATGTAACTTCATTGATTTTCCTGAAGTATAATTATGACTTCGGATGACGTTTGATTTTGTAATATTGCAGTTCATCAAGACAGCTGAAGAAAGTTGGCTTTGGAGGTCTAAAAAGAAATCATATTTGAAGCTTTGGCTAGGGCAATGAGCCTCTTACTAAAATTACCAAGTAACAAATTATGATGAATTTGACTATTTGATTAATTTGATATGATTATTATGATGATTTGATAGCATTCCCAAATACATGACTGTTCATTAACGACTCGGTAATTCATAGTGCAATCCTACAAAACACATTGCCACACATTTTATAACTCATTGAACTGAAACTAAGAGGTTAAATACTATGATTGTATTTTGAGGATATTTTGGGCACCTTTGCGGTTCAAATCCAGAATCGGAACATGATTTCACCACTTTGCTGTATTTATTTGAAGAAAAGTTTCTAATGACAGGCCACAGGGTTGTTTGTACCCTCTCTCATCTGAGCACGACAGTCAATTTATTGATAAGTTTTAATATATTTATATGCCAATCTGTCCTTTGCTTGAAGACTGTGTCATTAAAGGCACACCTCATTTTCCCACTATCCACTCACATATATAAAATTTAAAAAGACAAAGAAATAAGTTTACATATAATATTTTCAGAATACTTCTATGTGTTGCTTTTAATTGTTTGATATTTCACCATCTATATCATAAACAGCCTTTTGGAAGGCACTGATTTGGCGTTCCTCATGATTTCCTTGAAAGACCTCAAGTATCTTGTACTTACAGAAGGCATACTTTTATCAGAAAGAAAAATAAATAAACTGTATAGGACTGATTATTTTGAAGTGGAAATATGTTTTATTTCAGTGATTTCAACTAAAGTTAGAGCAAAGTTTCAGATATTAGAGGTGCTGGACAAGTCAAAGCCCTAAGTCTGGGATTCTTACGGAACAAATCCTAGAGCAAATAAAAAATGATTCGTGAGCTGAATCAAAGACTTTCCCAATGAGGTCTTGAAGCCAGCTAGCTGGCTTCCCATCTATTTTCTCACCAAAATCCCAGAAAGGATTTTGGATAGAGGCTAAGAAACTCTTGGCATACATTTCAAGAATAAAAGTATTCAAAAGTATTCTTGTTTTCATTTTTAATATATATGATTCTGTTATTTAAATATATTTTTATAATTTAAGGCCTTCATAAAATGAAATGGATGCAACATGGAATTGTGTGGAAGTGGTGTCACAACAGAGGTGGCAAGCCAGGATGAGAACATGGCAGATTGAATCTTACGTAGGTTTCCGTGGGTTCAGAGGGCAGACAGATCAGGGACACCTGTGAATCAGAAGTCTGGAGGGGTCCAAGAGGGGGTCAGAAGCAAGGGATCCAATTTCTCCAGTCTTCTGATGCCAGTCTTCTTAACTTTTTAACCTCTGTGAAATAATAACTTTAATATTTATTGGAAAGTTCTCAGGAACATAAAACTAGATGCCATATGATAATGATAATGACTTTTACGTGACTAATTTTGTAAGTGCTGTGTTATTTAGTGCTGACACAAGTATTAACTTTATTTTACAGATGAGGAATCTGAGGTTTAGAAAGATTAAGGGACTTGTCCAAGGTCCCGCTGGTAGTAAATGATCTGTTGGACCTCAAAGCCAGATCTGTCTGACTCCAGAATTCATTCTGTTCATTTTTGAAGTCAACCCGGGGTCCTGCTCCCTGCCTCTGGGAATATTGGCAACATTCAAGTCCTTTTAGAAGGCCAGAACAATCAATTCCGTCATTTCATTTATGTGTAAAGAAGGGAAGAATGCTCAGTGTTTTAAATTATAAGCCATTTAATCCTTACAAAATTATCATATAAAAATAATACAGGGCAGCACCTGTGGCTCAAAGGAGTAGGGTGCTGGCCCCATATGCCAGAGGTGACGGGTTCAAACCCAGACCTGGCCAAAAACTGCAAAAACAAAAACAAACAAACAAACGAAAAAAAAAAAACCAACCAAACAAACATAGGGCGGTGCCTGGGGCTCAGAGGAGTAGGGCGCTGTCCCCATATACTGGAGGTGGCAGGTTCAAACCTGGCCCTGGCCAAAAAACTGCAAAAAAAAAAAAAAATCTTAATAGAGGAAAATGATCACCAAATAAAAGTGTCTACCTAGAAGTCCTGTGTTTGTGTGCTAATTCAGGGACAGTTATGCAACCAATTTTTCTCACACACTTTAATGTCTTAATGTTTCTAAAAGAAACACCCTCTCTTTCTCCTATATTATAATTTTTGGATTGCTAAATACTTAGGATCCATTAAAAAAATTCAGCAATCCCATTTCTAGTTTTGGCACTATAAAAATACTAGCACATGTAGGCAAAGATATATATATATATACATATATATAAAGATATCTCTTACAACTTTAAATATGATAGAATCCTTACAAATTAAATATTCTTCAATGAGGAATTAATATTATTTATAATATAATATACAAAATAGATAAATGTATGTGAAATAGCTTTTAGAAATCCTTTTAAAATGTTATGAAATAAAAATTTGAAATTGCAAAAACACGTGTCAAATTTTAGCCAGATTTGGTTTACATCTTGTATGTGTGTGCATGTACCATGGCATAGTGGGAAATGTGGTGTAGGCCAATGGACTCTACAACCCTGCTTAGCAAATTTTTCAAAAATGGATCAAGTTGCAAGTTGTGGGGAGACATTTACTTTCTAGTTTCTATATGTGTGATTTATTGATTTATTACAATTTTTGTTAGAAATTTAAAATACTTTTTTTTTTTTACAATTTGCTTGGCAATTAAGTGCTGTGACTAAATGATACAACTTGCCTTTGCCGCCTAATTTGTCATAATTTTAGGCTGCCTCAGTGACCGATTTTACAACTGTGTCCTCCATTCCTTTGCCTTTCTAGGTGTCACATCTTGCTCAGGGATGGTCCTTTCTGTTGCTTTACATGTGCAGGTTGGATTTTGTTTCCAGTTCTAATTCCAGTGCCTCTAATAACACTTTCACACGCGTATTTCTTATTCATGTCCCCCTTCTATTCTCATTTCAAGTTTTTCTTTTTTCTGTTACATCACATCTCAGTCTGCCTGGTAATAAACTACCATGACCATACAGAGAGCCCATGAAACTGAAAAGTGGTCCGGCTTTATGTCTCCCTTACCATGACTGGACATGACTGGACATTGGTAGGCGTCTTGTAACATTGAAGAAACTAATAGCTTGCCACTTCCCTGAAAATTTTCTATGGGTTTCAGCTTTTATTTATAACATGATCTGCTGTGGAAAAGTCACCTCTATGTCAGGTTTTCAACTTTGTGGCTTACAGCCCACTTCTAAATTCTGTATTGTAATTTCTACGTAAAAACTCCATCGACTGCCTTTATTTTCTCATGTAAACACATTTCAAGAGGCTTAAATGGGAAATGACAGTCCAAATAAAATATGTTAGACAGGAAGGCATTCCTAATTATTACATAAAATGTTGCCAAAATATCGTCACATACTGTATCTCATATGACAAATTCAATAACGTCTTCCCAGGGAAACACAGATTTTTAGAGTGAAGTTTCTGTAGAAACCGTCCAGGTGGCTTCCTTTTCACGGACAGGCAGGATTATTTTCAAAATGATAGAAACAGGGGAAGGAGAAAAGAAAGCCCCTACGGGTTTGCAACAGGAGTTTCCTAAGTAGTCATCTGGGAAGGGAGTTTTGCTCTGTCACAAATGACTGGTCCTTGATTTTGAAAGAGTGAATCATCCCCTTTGAAAGGAGAGAGTCATGGGGGAAAAGCTGTTTAAAAATTACTTTACAGCTATTTCCTTTTGAGCTCTGACTTCTTAAACTGGAATGCGATCCAGAATAGCTTCCCTTTGGATCCAACATTTGTCTTACGCGGTTTATTGTCTCTCTTTACCCTCTCCCACCTCACTTTCTCCTCCCTCTGTTCAACAGATTTACACTGACTGGGCCAACCACTACCTAGCAAAATCGGGCCACAAGCGGCTAATCAAGGACCTGCAACAGGACATCACAGATGGAGTCCTCCTAGCAGAGATCATCCAGATCATTGGTAAGACCTGCCTGCTGATAGCAAGTGTGCAAGTCTCTGCTCCTCTGTCTTAGGTAAAGGACGATTTCAGTTTGCATGACTACTGAGTTGGTCCACACGTCTCTCTGAGACTGATTTGTCTCTCTCTCTGAGTTAACTGAAAACGTGTATGTGAGAATGTTTAGAAGAGGCAGTTTGCCCACACTTTTAATAGTTAGAACTGTATTTTTACTTATGCTGATTAGTCAGAAATGAGAGCTTCATTAAACCATATGTCTCCCATGTGTGCGTCCTGTTAACTGGAGCCCTCATACACTCCGAGGTTCCTTGAAACTGTATCTTGATCCAGCAGGGACGATTGTGAAAGGTTTCATGTGAGCAGTCATTTGGCACAGGCTAAAGAATTAGCAGTAACTTCCTTTTCATTCAGTTTTTTTTTTTTTTTAAACTCCTGATTTGTGCATATAGAATTGGTGTCTGCTAATAAGGGCTTGAAAGACCTAGTAAATGTTGTACCAGCATTTTTGCTTTTTTGTCGTTGTTTAAGTTGTGTGTGTGTGTGTGTGTGTGTGTGTGTGTGTTTGTGTCACTTCATTGCTTAAGCATGTCATTCTTTTTCTCTCCCTTTTATTTTATTTCTTGGCTTTAGCAAATGAAAAAGTTGAAGATATCAATGGATGTCCTAGAAGTCAATCTCAGATGGTAAGAGTCACATTTATTCTCAATATCTATTGCTTATATTCACCTCTAGAATTAGCTGGATTTGTAAATGAATTGCACTTTTGTTCTGCCTGTCTTCCTGCTTATTTAATAAACCATTTGATCACATTCTCTTATATATAATTCCATAGGTGCAATTTATGCTTGAGATAGGATGGCATCAATGCAGTTAAATAAGTATGACTGCATAACATATTTCCAGATGTCTTATCAGATGCCTTTTTTGTCCCTTTTTATCAAATTGCCTTATTTTCCCCTTGTTTTCCTGATGTTCTGGGTAATTTAATTTAACACTAGTCTTAAAAACAGTAAATCTCATTTCCACTTTCAGTGGAGTATTTTTGTCTGAGCAACTGGTTTGAAGAACAGAAGTTGCCATGTGCACTTTAAAAATAAATAAATAGTATTTTCTTTGTTCATAACAAACTCCGGTGTAAACATATGAACTCTTCAACACTTCTGGAAATAGATCTTAAGGCATGCTGCTGTAAGTTAGCTGAGAAGGGTCTAATTTTGAGAGATGATTTACAGCCTCTTCCAGAAAGCTTTCAATCTGAAAATGCACCTTCCTCCAGCCATCTCTTATCTTTACCAACTAGTAAAGCTTAAAATTTTATAGTAAAATCATAGCTTGATGAACTGCGGAGATAAAGATTCCTTTCTTAATTAAAAAGCCACAACTTCATTTTATTGGACAACCTAAAATATAAAATGTCTTAACGAAAGCTCCATCAGATATATCAGGAATGACACCAAATTCCATAAGATGAAGCTTCCCCTCAAAGTCTTCATAGCACAGAGTAGGCATTTTAAATGAACTTAATGAGTACTTAGCTGTCAGAAACTTGGAAGAATAGAACAAACTGTGAACTTTTAAAATCTTCTGACCTGCTTTACTTAACGTCAGAAGGCTGAAATACAAAATAATAAAAGAAATTTATTTTTTAAAAAGTAGCATGTCTGTTTTTAAATAAGCACTCCAGGACCTACTCTAAAGTCATGAATTCTGTGTAGCTGTTGTGATAAAGTCACTATGAGAGAAAGGTTCTCTATAAAATATTTCAGTTTTAAAGGAATTTCCTGATTTGATTAGTTTAGGCACAAACATGACTGTGTAGGAATTAATTACAGTTTTCTGAAGTTTTACTGAGAGCAAGCTGAATTAGAATATGTTTGGACCTTGCTATGTATGGTAGCAGTTGTGTGATGGAGGGAAAATCGTATAACTTCTCTGAGCCTTAGTTTCCCATCTGTAATGTGTTACTAAGACAGGTATGTGACCATTTTTTTTCAATAAAACTAAAATACAATACAGAATAATATTGCTGCAAACTTTACAAAAAACACATGCATGGATGCCTGTTAAAAGATGTTTAGGGCTTCAAGTTAAAAAGCTCTAAACAAAAACTACATATTATATTTCTCAAACCAAACCCTGTTGGTTTTGCTTTCATTATTTTAACCATAAGGAGTTGTTGGATACTATAAAACATAATAAGTGCCACCTACTTCGCTACCACTACAATTTAATTTTGATTTCAGAGAATTCAGAAAACAGGCAAGCTCATCCTGATGACAGGCAAATAAATCACCAAAGTTTATAACTAAGGATAATCCTCTCAGATGTTCGTCTGAAAAATCTGTATCTAGAGATTCTACGAATCGGTGAAAATATTTTCATGAGTATCAGACAATGTTTATTTTGTATTACTTCTTATTCCTATAAGACCCCAATACTGTGTAACAGTTAGTATGTATCTCATGTTAATATTTCTGCTTCTGACAAAAAAGTAGAAAGACCAAAATATAAAAAATGTAAATGCAAAAAAAAATGTAAAAGGTAGTTTTTTTCAGCCCCAAAGTATTAGTTGGAATCAAGTGGAACTTTTGGTAAGGATAACTTTGATCCTCATGTCTCTGATGTGGTTGAGTTGAGATGCTGAAATTGGCATCCCTTCACTATGTGGTATATAAGAATACCTAGGAAATAAATCTAACATTTTTGGTTGAATTATTTTTTGCCTCTGTTCTTAAGAATTTGCATAACTACTGTGTTATTAATGATTACAAATTCCAGACGTTAACAGAGGGAGGAAGTGGAGGACAAAGAATTATGATAGCATGGCTCGCCTTATGAATTTAGTATCTGCTCCAGGCAGGATGTTGCTTGTTTTCTTTTCCATAACACCAGGAGGTGCTGGCTTAGCAGCCTGAGGGCTGCACTTGCTCCTAGCACTACTCTGACCACCTCTTTTTGTTGACCACCTTTCTTTGCTGTTTGTGTTTAATTACAAAAGGTAAGATAAAACTAGGTCTGCTACTATTTCTAGTCACAAATTATCTTTACTTAAGTTTCAAACATGATCACCTCCATTGAATCATTTTATAGCCTTAAGAATAGAAGAAGTTCATTTTTGTGGTGTAAGTCTACACTATATGGATGAGTTCCCGTAACAGCCAGGTAATTCACACGTAACTTACATCTTAAGGTATAAGAACACATAAATGAGCTGCATGTGAGGATCAGAGGAGTAAATGTTTAAACAAATAACTGCCATTTGCATAGGCACAAATAATAGGACTGAGCCCATTCCTCAAAGAAAATATTACTGTGGTTTGAGTACAAGGAGAGGTGTTAAGAGGGGAAGAAGTCCAAAGAAAGGAGTGTGTGTGGTGTTATGAATCAGTCAGGGAGCTTTAAGAAGCCCTTGACACCTTGGCTGTGGCATGATCTGATATAAATATTAAATGATTACCCTAGGTGTATTCTGAGGATTATAGGAAAAGCAACTGTCTGCAATTGGATGTGGGGGATGGAGAGTATAGGGAGATTAAAATGTCCCCAATGTTTATTGTAGAATGAGAAAACAAGCTTAAAAATGTGAGAGGGGGCAGCACCTGTGGCTCAACGGAGTGGGGCGCAGGCCCCATATGCCGGAGATAGCAGGTTCAAGCCCAGCCCCAGCCAAAAACTTCAGAAAAAATAATGTGAAGGGGGAAGATGATGATGAATATATATTTTAACAGAGTTTAATATATCTATTGAAACTTCAAGTAGGAGGTAATTCAGGAAATTAGACATGTGTTTCTGAAGGTCAGTGAAAAATATTGGTTAGAACCTTACCTAGAATATAGGTAAGAGTTGAAGCCACAGACAAGAAAAAACTCTCACAAGTCTGTGAAAAGTCACAGGGGAAGAAAGCTGAGCTATTCATACTGGGCAGTAACAATGTTTATGTGATACAGGTTCAGGAATCATTGAGAAAGCATAATAGATCACAACTGTGGGTTGTTAAACCTCAGGGCAGCTATACTAGTTGAAGCTAAGGTACTTGGACTAATCAGCGAGTTAGGGCAAGTAAGATGAGCAGAAGTTGGCAAATGCTGTCAAGTTCCATGCAGCCAATGAGGAAGCTGGTTCCCACCATTAGAGAGGCAGTGACGACCTGGTGTGTGTCTTCCATCCAACGATAGTGTAGTAAGGAGTAACTGAGAAATGCATCTGGCCATTGATTATTCATTGAGTCATGAATAATCATTCTAACAATGTCAGGATGAAAAGAGAAGAAAAAATACATCGCTAAAGAAGGCAGGGTGGGAGAGAATTTATGCAAGGGGGAAGTGAGGAGGGAAAGAGGAAGTAGCAGAGAGAGAGAAAGTGACCCAGGAGAATGAGGGGAAATGTGATGATAGTGGAAGCAAAGAAAATTTTAAAGTCCATATGGAAGATTTAATATTGTAAAAAAAATGGGGATACATTTAATTTTGTGTCATGTCATAGAGGATATGATTGGGTAACTATATGGGTAATCAAAATCGAATTAAATAAAATTAAAGGAATTCAAATCAATGTAACAATCTTGGAATTTTATGTAATACTAATGTGCTTTTTTCTATGTTATTATATAATGTGACCTTCTAATAAAAAATTCAACATATATCTCATATACTAAAGAAAATTCAAATATATATATATATACATATATATGTATATATATATATATATATGTATATTCTCACAATAACTCTTTCAAACAACATAGTTCAATGAGCACTTTTTTTTTTTTTTTAAGAGAGACAAGGTCTCACCTTAATTGCCCTTGGTAGAGTACTGTGGCATCACAGCTCACAGCAACCTCCAGCTCTTGGGCTTAGGCGATTCTCTTGCCTCAGCCTCCCGAGTAGATGGGACAACAGGAGCCTGCCACAACACCCGGCTATTTTTGTTGTTGTTGTTGCTGTTTGGCTGGGACCAGGTTTGAACCTGCCACCCTCGTTACATGGGGCCCACGCCCTACTCACTGAGTCACAGGCACCGCCCACTGAGCACATATTTAAGAAAATATAAACTTGTTCTTTTAGCATTTTATTAGTAAAATCAGTGAGATATTGTTGTTCACGTTTATGCTACATTTCAAAGTCGCAGTTATATTTCTCGAATGATCTTGAGACTAAACTGGTCTTGAAAAACAGAACTCAGTTTGCAGGAACTCAGTCAATACTATATTTAACCTCATCCAAAGACAAAGTTACTAATATGGACGGCACCTGTTGAGTAATTCTTAGGTGGGTGGGATCAGGATTCAAAATATATGCTGCATGCCACAACTTTGGTGAGCTTACATAAGGGAGTAAATTAATAACCTATAAATACCGGGAATGTCCAGAATCCCTAGCAGATTAAAAATAGCAGAAAAATCTCCATCATTTATTTTAATTGCAAAGGCACAAGTGCAAGGTTCTTAGACAAAAATGTTAGACATGTAGGGCCAGAGTTGTTGTGAGAGCAAAAATTTGTCCTTATTTTAAAATAGATTATGGTATTTAAGAATCTTTAGGGATGCACAAAGAAATGAGGACATTTGATTGTCTGAAATCGTTGCAAAGCAAGTGTTAGACTGTGTGGGACACCTGAGTTGCTAGAACATGTGGTTCACAGCTTCTCACTCCTCTTTCTGGCTCGGTCTTCTACATTAATTTAGCATCTGAATTGGTTTTTAGCTGTAGCCTTCAAAAACTACTTCCTATGATATCATGTATGTTGTTTAAAATTTTCTGATATGAAGAATTTTGCTTGTGCCTCTTACTCTTTTATTTAATTACCAGTAGCTGAAAAATTAGGTCTCAGTCTTCCCTTCCTGATTGCATGTCGCATTGGGTTGTGGCTTCCAGAATAAGTACTGTTATGGATGCCAGAAGCATGTATCCCTTCTCTGTCGTTCATGGTTATCTGGAAGGTGAAACTGTTCTCATTTGTAACTATTCTTGCTTTTATCAATATTCTGTTTTTTAAATGTTTTCTTTCATCTACTGTTGGTCATTGCAGCTTTTTTAAAGGATCTTTTCTAGGTAAGATAGGAAGATGAGGTTCCTAACCAAATAGGGAAGAGATACTATATAAAATATTGGAATGCACTTAAAGGTTTAATAAAATCTGCTGCATGGCATACTGTGGAATTCTAGCCCTATGACTCAGCGGAGTGGAATATTTCTAAGTTTGTCCATTCACATGATCCCCTGCCATTTCTGAAACAGCTCATCTTCTGGAATGGCTAGAAAAAGATAGTTTAATGAAGACAAATGCTTACTACAAATATAGCTCTCATCTCTAAAGGAACACGAAATGAAAATCTCTACTTTGTAGTCTTCTTAATGATTTTATTATGGTCCTATAAGCTCAAACTTTGGAAGAGTAAGTATAAAATATTAGGATTAGGAAATGTATATTTAAGTTATAAAAATATTGTTCTGATCTTTAAAACTGAAATTGTTCTACAGGTAGCTTCCTATAGTAGTAAAGTTCAAATGCAGCGAACTGAAGTAACATGAAGGCCTTGAGAGGTGGCCTGCATATTGAAGGACACTGGTCACTGGTGTTCTATACTTAATCTTAGCCAAAAGGCCGAGAAGCGAGGGTCACTGGTATTCTAATTCTGAATGTGTGACTTAAGGAAAATAATTCAGTAATTGTGCCAGGCCTCTGCTCATTTTTGTAATGAGGAAATGATGGATTCTGAAGTTTGTTGAAACCCCAATTTGCTACGTTGATTTGAAAAGTCATCCAAGACCATGATTTCTCTTCCTCATTTCATCTTAAAATATATTTGAGTTTTCAATCTTTATCAGTTCTTAAAACTTCTTTTGGTCAAAGTTATGAAAGAAATTTCCTAAAATACATTAAGTCTAATTTACAAAGAAAAACAACAACAACATGGAAAGTATTTTGTTGTAGGAATTATTTGGCCTAGGATTCACAAATAAAATGAAAGTCAAAAGTTAATAATACAAGAACTCATTGCTGCATTGACTTTATATTAAGGAATAAGAAGCTTCAATATATGTATTGCATCAATATTCAAATTTGTATAATTTATATGATATATAGAAATTGGGATAAAGTAAACTAATTTTTATTTGAATTATAGATTTTATTTTTATAGAGAATATAAATTTTTAGGGACATTAATAAGCTTTATGTATACCTATAAAACCACTTCAAATATAGTTAATGTTTCTACTATGTTCAGAGTAGCCATAAAGTTTGTGTGCAATTAAAAATAGTGTACAATTTAAAATTTCACATGAGCTTTATGGCCAACATTTCAATGTTGACCATTTTCTTAAATATTTAGCATGCTCTTTATCCTAATTTTCTTTTACTTAAAATGCTATAAGTTGTTTTCTACTACTTGGTATCCCAGTAAACCAAAGTACAATCATACATGGTATTGTAAAACATATTTTATGACAATTATAGGGGAGTTTTTTTTGCCTTGAAAATTGACCTTTTAAAAAACTTCATCTTATCCATTGGCCGTTCCCTCAAAATTTACTAGAAAATTATCACTTATATTTCTCAGTGGTAAATATTTAGCAGTAGAACTATTTTAACAATCTTTGTTTATGAAACAGTATATTAAGATATGAGGCCATTTTCAATATTAAGTAATATTCTTAGTTTAAAAATCTAATGTTACATAGTTACATTTTAAAAAATTATTCCTATAACAAGAGAAAAAGGAAATAGGAAAATTCTTGTTCATTTGCTCTAAAGTATAATCACATGAAAAGTTTATTTTTGATCAGATAAAGTATTTGAAATTCAGTAGATGTGCCAAGCTAATTGCTTCATGAAATTATATTTAAATGATTTTAATATGAATTCACTTAAACTAACTTGTATAGATAGACACACACAAAAAATTGATATCTGGGGAGGGGCTAAAAATTGGCATCTCTTGTTACACTTTGAAAAATTATATTGCCCACCTGACTTGTATTAGCCATGTTTCAAATGTAACAAAACATACTGGGAAATCACCTGTAATCACTTATCGTTTTAGTGATGGACCTGTAAGTTCAACAAGGTTATCATCAGTTTTGATTTGATTATTGGTTGAATATATATATAGGTTGAATATACATCAGGTACAGTGCTATATGTTTCCCTGTGCTTTTCATTTAGTCTTCACAGCAAACTTGTGCGAGAGTGCACCTGTGTCCCTCATTAAATTAGTAGAATAATTGGGGGTTGAACTCATGTATATTTATTCTAGGCCACATTACTATTGGACTTATTAACAAATAAGTTTAACAAAAAAAGGCCTGGAATTCAGGTCTTGTGGATTTTCACTTCTTCTTCTGCCTCCTCTTCCCCCTTCCTAGTTAAAAATTTTGTTTTTTTAGAGGAGGTATTGGGTGGTATCTTTCTCTCAAGCAAATTGAGAAAAAGATAACAGAGATTTCCTATGTTCTTTCTGCCCCAATATCAACATCCCCCTAAAGAATACTATGTTTATTAGAATTGGTGACTCTGATTTGAATTGACTTGGTGACACATCATTACCAGTCAGAGTCCATGCTCCACCTTAGCGTTTCTCCTGGGGGTGTGTAGTCTGTGGGTTTGGACAAATGTATCATGACACGTGTCCAGCATTACAGCATCACACAGAGTAGTTTCACTGTGTTAAATTCCTCTGTTCTCTACCTATTCATTCCTCTCCTCAACCCCTGATAATCAGTGATCTTTTTACCATATCTGTCATTTTTCTGTTTTCCAGGTGCCATGGAGTTGAAGTCATACAGTGTGTAGCCTTTATAGATGGGCTTGATAGCTCATTCCTCCATAGTAATAAAAAATATTCCATTTTCTGGATGTGTCACAACTTATCCATTCACTTGCTGAAAAACATTTTAGTCACTTCCTAGTTTTGACAATTATGAATAAATGTCCAGGCCTCTGTGTGAACGTAGTTTTCAGCTTTGTTGGGTAAATACCAAGGAGTGCAAATGCTAGATCCTGTTGAGTTTGTGTAGTTTTGTAAGGCTCCACCAAGCTCTTTTCCAAAGTGGCTAAACCATTTTACATTTCCATAAATAATGAAAGAGAGTTCCTGTTGCTCCACATCCTCACCAGCATTTGATGTCATCAGAGTTCTGGATTTTGGCCATTCTAATAAATATTGTAGCTTTAATTATTTTTTAAATTAGGAGCTAATTTATTTCTCTGGTTTATTGAATTTTAATTTCTGTGATGACATCCGATGCATCTTTTCATGTCCACTTGCCATCTGTATGTATTTTTTGGTAAGGTGCACGCTATGGCCTTTGGCTTTATTTTTAAAATCAAGTTATTGTTTTTTTCCTCTTGTTTAGCTTAAAGGGTTCTTTGTACATTTTTATTAACAGATGTGAAAATATTTTCCTCCATTCTGTGGTTTGTCTTCTTATTCTCTTGATAATATCTTTCACAGAACAGAAGTTAATTTTAATGAAATCCTGCTTATCAATTACTTTTTTCATGAATCATACCTTTCTTTGGTGTTGTATCTAAATTTTTTTGCCTATGAATGTCCAGTTGTTTCAGCATCATTTGTTGAAAAGGCTGTGTTTGTTCTGTTGTGTTGCCTTTGCTTCCTTGTAAAAGATAAATTGACTCTATTTGTCTGGGTCTGTTTCTGGACTCTACATTCTGTTTCATTGGTCTGCTTGTATATCCTTTCACCAATACTGTACTATCTTGATTATTGCATCTTCACGGCAAGTCTTGAAGTTGGATAGTGCCATTCCTCCAATTTTGTTCTTTCACATTCTGTTGGCAATTCGGGGTCTTTTGACTCTCCATATAAACTTTAGGATTACATTGTCAATATTTACAAAACCTTGGTGGGATTTTGATTGAAATTGTTCTTTTTTTATTGTTTTGGCCCCTTCTCTTTTCCCTCCCCTGTCCACAACATTGGAATACAAATAAGTATTCTTTTATAATACTATATTTGTTTCTTTTATCTGTAGCAAGAATATAAACTCTGGTGCAACTCTGGGCAAGGTAATCATATGAGAGAAACGATGATTTATACGCTCTGTGGTGACATCATAGATCTAATAAGTTGTTATATGAAACTTTGCCCTTTAATAAATAATGATTGTGTAGGTTCATAACAATTTTATAACTTTATAATTAAACAGTAAGTTACTTTGTTTTGTTTTCTGGAACAAACTAAAATGTAGGGATTTATTAAAAACACACAAAGTATATCTTCAGGTCAATGAATGACATATTTTAGAACTTTATATCTACAACATTTTATATTGCCAATTATAGCTTGTAGTAAATATTTAATTTTATCTATAAATGATACCATATATTAAATATTGTTCATTATTCTTTAATTGCCAAATTAGTAAAGTAGGATTTGGGACAAAAAATTTTATCTGATAAGATCCTTGTGATTTTGGTGTATCTATATCTATACCTATGTCTATATGTCTGTTCACACATACACATTCTTTTATAGCATACATGGATTTATAAAGAGCTTAGCTCCATATTGGGAATTGTATATACTTTATATACACACATACATACACTATATATATTTTAAATGAAATAGACCCTTCTACCTTCCTACTATTAACATATATATATATATACACACACAAACACACACACATACATACACATCCATAAATTTATGTATGTATATACATACATAAATACATGCCTGGTATTAAGCTAAACACTTTCCAAACACTTTTAATTCTCACATAATATATTGATTTGGAAACTGTTTTCATTCTCATTTCACAGAGGAGGAAGCTGCAGGTGTGAGAGAGTAAAAACTTCTGTTTCTTATAATGTGTCAATTATAACACCAGGACGCAAACATAGATGTACTGCAAAACTTTTCATTATTATATTATAATGCTAAATTAATGAACTTACTTCTTAGGTCTAAGCGCAGATCAACTGAACAAATAAAAAAAAAAACAAAAAACAAGAACATGAATATAAGTATTATCCACTGTCCTCACTCTACACCATAGACGAACTTGAAGTGGGGAAGGTGAGCACGCAGTGGTTTGCATGAGCCCTAGATGAGGCTGCACCTTTCCTCCCCAACACCCCCAACCCCTCACTAGCTAACGCTAAACAGCCCAGAGGCTGAGGCCTGAGAAGGTGCAGGCTCACGGGATCCCAGCTCACTCATAAGCTTCCTGGAGTCATCATATCTAGTGCTTTACTGAGTAGATAATTGCATGGCTGCTGTAATACATTAAAATCAATTTAGTGGCTTAAAACAATAGAAATTTAATTTCTCACAGTCCTATAGGTCCCAAGTCAGTATAACTGGTCTTGGAATCAAGGTGTCGGCCATGCTGCTTACCCAACAGAGGCTCTAGGGCATGCGTCCTCAAACTGCAGCCCATGGGCCACATGAAGCGGTGTGAATTGTATTTGTTCCCGTTTTGTTGTTTACTTTAAAATAAGTTATGTGCAGTGTGCATAGGAATTTGTTCATGGTTTTTTGTGTTTTTTTTTTAAACTATAGTCCAGCCCTCCAACAGTCTGAGGGACAGTGAATTGGCCCCGTGTTTAAAAAGTTTGAGGATGCCTGTGCTAGGGGATGTCTGCTCTTTGCCTTTTTTGACTTCTGACAGTTGTTAACATTTTTGGGCTTGTGGCGGTGTCAGTGAATTTACCAGTATATATGCCAATTTACCAGCAGATGACAATGCATGGGATATTTCAGAAATAATTTGGTAGCATTTAAAGTCCGTAAACCTATGAAGTCTATAAAACAAGTGGATTTTGTATGACATTTTTGTCTTTATATACACACACATACACTACCCAGTTTTTATCCTTATATTCAGTGAAATATTTGTTGAATGTCTCTTTGGTGCCTGGCACTGTATACTGTCCACCTGTCAGTGTGTCGAGAGTTTGCAGTGGCTCAGTCAGATGGTGGGAGGAAGCACAGTGTGGCAGAACAGCAGATTCATTGCAGACTGACACGTTTGAGTTATTGCTCTGGTGTTTATTTATTGTATGCTCTTATAAAAACAAAAAATTATGCTCTCTCAAACTTATAGTGAATGAGAGAAATACCAGCTTTATTAGAATTTATAGTGAAGATGGAAAGGATTTCTCATTTGGAATAAATAACATACTTGCTTAAATCTCTCTACAAATGTTTTTCCTGTGCTTGCTTTTTGAATGGTGGAGGAGGAACTGGACCAGTAGATTCCAGGCTTCCATTCTTGAGACACAGTGTGTATTTCTCAAACTGCAGCTTGCTAACATAATGTGTATAGAGCACTAACCTATTACCATAGATGTTTTAATGAAATACTTTCAATCTGAGTGTATTATATAGATAGTCTGGGTAGAAATTGATTTGTACAATTTTTATTACAGTATCAATAAATCTGTGTAATCACATAAAATGGATGTCTTCAATGCAACAGTGATCATTTCTTTTCGATTAAAGCACACCAATAGATTTCTGAGCTGTGAGATTTAGCCTAATCCTTAGCAGGGCTTGGAGAATATTCCCATGGAGTCCGCATTTATCTCTGTTACCTGTCACTGTTTTTCTCCAGATTTCAAGATTCTTGCCCTGAAGCCCCTTCTGTCTGAACTCTTCTCCTTGCACATGTTCTTCAAACTGATTTGGAAGCTACTAAGCATAGAAGTATTTTCACCTGGGTAAACAATCAGATGTTGTGCAGTAAGATTTCACTGAGGTTCAGCGCACTATCCCCAGCTCTTCCAAACCCACTGAGGGTCCCTCAACCTCTGACCTTTCTCAGCCATAATCTTTTCAGAGATACCTCCTTCCGTGGTTCACCTCGTACCACTTCCCCTCCTTTTGCTAATTCTTCCTAACCCTTCAGGGGCTTCCTTTTAAGTAGCACCATGTGGGAATTAGAAGCATGTGCTCTGTGTGACCTGGACCGTATCAGTTCAGTTCTCTGGCTGTAAATGGGTACAAGAACTTCAGAAGAAGATTTCTTTGTCATGAGGTTAGCAGTCTTAGTTACTATCAACTTTCTCTTTCCCTAGTCCTCTTGGCCTCTGATCAGGGACAGATCCTTCATCTTCCAGGAGTCCACGCTTCTTTGGTAATAACATATTTTATCAAATTAGAATTATCTCCTTTGCCTTCCAAACTATATAGGATGTCCATAAAGTTCATGTGCAATTTGCAATGTTCAACTATTTTAAATTGCACTCAAGCTCTAGGTCAACCCCATGTATTATTAAGGGCTTATAAACAAATATTCTATGAATTTTTGCCAAGGCAAAAATACTACTGAATTTTACTTTTATTCTCTGGAAAAAAAATATCTCTGAATAAAATCGTTGGCTAAAATCTATGTAATTATTTGAATTCTATGTCAGGATGGAAGTTTGTTTAAATTGAACCATCTTTTGTTGAAATAATATTTATTTAATTAATTGATAGGGTGGCACTAGTATTACAATTTTATCCTGATACCCCCACATAGCCCAAGTCCTCAGAGAATCCACATTTTGGAGATAGCCAAAGTTCGAATTGGTTTGTTTTTTATTTTTAGATATTCTCTGTATGTGATTCCTAAGAGCAGTGTTCAGTACTTCAGGTATATTCAAATCCAGATGCATTTATTCTCTGGAAATAAATCTTAGAGGTGTATCTCTGGTGTCTGGCTTATGATTATTTAACTTTTTATATTATAGCAACACAGCCTTTTACATCCCAGGTCAAAGTCAGCTTCTAAACATAACTGTAGAAAGTAAGGCCTGGAGGGCCTCTTCTCAGGCGTCCTGTGGACAGTCTGCCCTGGAGCTGCTCTGGTTGACGTGCCCTGATCCTCCTCCTGAGGCTTCTCCAGCCTTAGCAAAATCCAGCTGAGCTTTGAAGTCTAAATCACACTTCTGTGAAGCTTTCCCCAGATACATAGTAAAAATCAAAAGCTTTTTTCTCTTTGCTATGTGGTATTATTTTTTATTCTCTTTTGAAATTTATTCTCTTATGAAAATTAGTATTCTCTTATGAAAATTATTATGTCTTGAGTTATGACACTTTATGAATCTTTTGTGTCTCCTCGACAATTTTATCAATACAAACTCACAAGGCAAGGCACTTGCAATTCAGCTTGCACCCCTTCACCATCCACCAGAGTGTAACAGTCAATAGTTACTGAATGCGGGAATCGTTTCATGTTAACTGTTGTGCCGTGGTTAAGATTTAATCACGAATTACAAGGTAGATATTAATCATATATAGGTATTTAGTACCTAACTATAATTTTAATTAAATATGCATAAGCAAATGTGCAAAAGTCTGTGAATGGACAGGTATTACTTTGTTAACATTGCTAAACATGCATCTTTTTACATTTTCTGAAACAGGTTATATTAGTTTTGTAGTAAAAAATGCTGAAAGACTGGCTGTCAGAAAACATAGCTTACAGTATATGAATTCAATACAGAGTTGTACTAAGTAAAAACATTACACCTTTTGAATAGTTCTTCCAATACTGAAAAAAATACTGGTATTTCCAATGCAAAGTCTGTGTTTTGATATGTCAAGAATGCGTTAACCCTTAAGTTTAAAGTAATTTGAAGGTACCAGCAGCATCTGTCCTGATTTTTTATAAGTGAAGACAAAGGAAACTTCTCCTTTTCTCTGCTGAAGCCCTATTTGTTATTTGGGAATTAGGCTCATTTTTAGCAAGTCATGATGTATGTACAACTACAAAATTAGAGAAATTTCTATTTTGGTTGGAATATATGAAGATAATGGCTCTGTCTTAAAGTTTATCTTTGCAGCACTGAGCACATTTTTCAGGCAGTAAAGAAGTGTAATAAATGCCTGATAAATGAATAAATAAAGGGTTTAATTTTATAGAACACAACATTAAATAGTAGTGCTGAGATGGTAATGATGTTAATTATACTTAGAGAAAATACTCAGTTCCAAAATTATGGACCAAATTCTATTGAATTTGTTGAGTTTCTCTAATAAAGGAAACATAGGCTCAGCGCCTGTAGCTCAGCAGCTAGGGCGCCAGCCACATACACCAGAACTGGCGGGCTGAACCCAGCCTGAGCCTGCCAAACAACAGTGACAACTACAACCAAAAAATAGCCGGGCATTGTGGCGGGCGCCTGTAGTTCCAGCTCCAGGGAAGCGGAGGCAAGAGAATCACTTAAGCCCAAGAGTTTGAGGTTGCTATGAACTGTGATGCCATTACTGAGGGCGACATAGTAAGACTCTGTCTCAAAAAAGAAAGAAAGAAAACACACACTGTGGTCCATTTTAAGTACTATTCTAACAAATTATGCTTTTGTTTAGGGCTTTTTGATAACATCAGGTATCTTGATAGACTACAAAAGCCTCAGGAGGACCACAGTGTACCCCCCGCGTTTTGAAACTTATGAAAGTAATGAGAGGATCTACAACTTAGAAACCTTTTGTTTTATATTTGCTGTAAGGTCAATATCTTTACACTTATCTAACAATACTTAAATTTAGCATGAAAAAGAGAGGGAAGGTAGATGTCCCATGCCAATAAAAGGTACACCATGAATAGAGGAACCAAGACATGGTGCCTGACATAATAATTGGCCAGTGAGAGTCCTGGGCGTGACTATCCATTAGCTACAGATGGGACTGTTACTGAGTCACATGAGAAATGTGGTACCCACAGACCTCAGAATACATTTCCTTGTGTTACTGCCATACAGGGAGATGTGTATTTTCATATGATGGGAATAAAATAGAAAACACTTGATTTATATGGTATCATGGTCCAAATACACAAAAGACACTGTGTTACTATAATCTGAACACTGTTAAGTCCTGCATCCACATGGAAATAAATTGAAATTATGTGCAGTTACTTGCTTTAAAAAGCATAGATTGAAGCTGTGGTTCCCAGTCTTTGCTGCCAGTTAAATCACCTGGGATTGTAAAAGGTGCTGCTAATTCACAATGGACTTCTGGTGTTCTAATCTACCTGAGGAAGGTGTTAACTTCTGATCTACCCGAGGGAGGTGTTAACTTCTGATCTACCTGAGGGAGGTGTTAATTTCTGATCTACCTGAGGGAGGTGTTCATTGGGCACCTCGGTTTTAAAAAGTCCTACAGTTGATTCTTATAACATCTCAGTTTAGTAACCACTGGATTCAAAATTGGGGAAGCTAGTTTAATGTATGGATAATTCTCAGGAAAGTTTGTGTAATGCCAAAAGCAAAAGAGGTTACAATATGATTTTATACTATTGTCAGAGTGCTAATATTAAAACCTGTCATACTAATCATCGATTTTTTTCTTGAGTTCATATCATATAGAATTGTGCCGAGTGCTTTACATGGACAATTCCACTGAATTTTCTACAAAATAACACATATTATCTGCTTCTCTTTTCATTTTTTAAAATTGAAAGAGTCAGGTAAGATGATTGTTTATGGGACCCACAGTCATGAGAACTCTCTGAAATTATTTCTATTCATTTCAAAATAACATGGTCACAGGTTTTTTCCACTCATAATTTCCGTATTTATGGAATATTGATATTTCTACATGTTTACTTAGCAGCTTAAAACTTGACTAATTATTTGACATTTCACAAAACATTATTTTTGTGGTAAAAAGACCACTCAAATTACTTTTTTTCCATGCAAAGTATTTTAAAATATGGCGTTGGTGAGGAAACTGAGGTATTTAATGAGTTATCTCAAACCTATCTCATTTTAAACTATAATGTTTATAGTTTATAAGGTTTTTTTTGCTGTGTAAAAAGTGTAACATAGTATACTAATGTGTGATTGAATTTATAGAAGGATGGGAATTAAGTAAGAAAAGATAGTATTTTCTTATGTTTGCTATGTTACTACCCTATCAGAAAATTAATTTTTCTCAACAAATAATTATTATTGAAGAAATAAACTATAATAGACTATCCTTTAATAGTCACATTGAAAATTGAAAATTATGTATCATGTACTAGTCACATTGAAAATTATGTATTATGTAATAGTCACATTAAAAATTATGTATTCAAATAATACATACAAATAACAATACATACATACAAATAATACTTGTTTCTATTACTTAGCTACCATAGTGATAATAGGGAGCTGAATTACCAACCTGGCATTTTGTAGCTCATGGTGAATGGCCATAAGCACATATTACAAAAGGTTGAAAGCTCCTGATAAGTAGACTTGAGAAGAATAAAGAGTATGTCTTCAATATCTTTTTATTTCTTCTATTATAGTCCTTTTATTTGTCCTTTCTGATTTCTTATGTTGAGAGAGAGTTCTGTGTTTCTAACTCTCTATTTAGGAATCTGGTTATTTAATATGCTGGTTAAATGGTGTTTTAAAACAGAACTTAACAAACTTTATTACAAACTCTATTTATTGAACTCTTCTGTTTTTTTTTTTAAGTAAACTTAAGATGTTCTTGTATAATAAAAGGAATTAAACTTTAGGCACTGATAATCTGGTTCATATTTTATAACAAATTATAGTTTGGATCAGAAATCTTCCTCTCTATAAAATGCATGTGATTGCTATGAAATGAATAACATTGGGACTGTTGGTGCATACACTTAAAAATATTAAGTCCAGTTCACTTTTTAATTTTAGGCCACAATAATTATTTGTACTATTTCTTTTATTAACTTTTAATGAACCCGAAAGAAATGAAAGAATGCTTCAGATGGTTACAGGAGAACATCCAATTTGACTTATTTCTTCTTTTCTTTCTTCCTTCCTTTTCCTTGTTATTTAATCTTATTTCCAAGAAGCAAAATGAAATCTGAAGAACGGAAAGACTTTGATGTGTGTTTCAGCACATAGCCTCTATGGATATTCAGATGCTGATGGCAGAACCATGAGATTAATTATGTCATGTCAGGCTCAGCTTGTTCAATGCTATTCTTGTTTTATTCTGTAGAATAATTTCAGTGATACTTCCTTTGAAGTAAATCAATATAAAAATAAAAATAAGGAAAAAAATCAAATAAAAAAAGAGCAAATATGTATACTTTGTCTATGGTCATTTTTATGCAAAGGACATCTCATTGGATGTTATTTAAATTTAATTTTTGCTCATATTCTAAAAGGATTTTAAATAGTTTCTCCATTTTTAAGGACAGAGTTTTGAATCTATTCATTTTATTTTTATTTCCCATAAGAGACATTTTAACCTTATTATAATAAAGATAAGCTGGAGAGGATATTGACCGAACTTTGTAAGTCCTCATGAATAACTTTTCATGAGAATTTAATAAGACAGAAATGAATATCTTGCTAAATTATTTATTTTAAATTTCTTATTTACCGTATATACTTGAGTATAAGCCGAGTTTTTTTCTGGCACAAAATTTGTGCCGAAAAACCCGAACTCGGCACAAATTTTGCGCTGAAAAAACTCGGCTTATACTCGAGTATATACGGTAATTAGAATGTTTAGATCTATAGGATACCCTAAAACTGAAGGACATGACTCAAAAAGAATTGGAACTTTCTAGCTTTCTGTACTTTTCACAGTCTCAGCAGTCTTATTTGTCATAAAGCTCCATGACCAATATTGACATCAGCCTCTTAGTTAACATCAGTCAGTCCTCTGGCGTTTAGTTTCTCATGCCAAGTGCTTACAAGCTGATAATCATATGGGAACCAACTATTTAAAATCCATAAGCTTCACCCTTTTAAATGGTAAAATTCTGTATTGAATCAGAGGATTACTTAAATTCTAGAAATACAGATATAATTTTCAAAGTAAAGATTGCTGTGGTTTAGGATGAACACGTCCTTCCTTTCTTCCGTGGTGTATCCACTCTTCCTCCATCTTGTCTGTCTTTTGGCAAACCTAACATATAATACATTTTGCATCTCAATTATCCACATTCTGGCACTCGAAAACACACACACAATGATCTCATCTTGTATGGACGTTTTCATTGAGATTTATTTGTAAAGCAAAAAAGCCAGTTTTATGTTAAGTAGGTGGGTTGTTAATCTGCAAGAATGCCATTCTCCATCAGGCCTTTATGAATTGTTTGTAAGTAGCAAGCCAGACAATGACAGCTTTATATTCATTCTGTAATTAGCCAAAATAATTCTCGTTAAACTCTGATAAAAACTTCTAGTATGAAATGAATGTAAAGTATTCATTCTTTATCTTTTATTTTTTCTTCTGGTTTCATTCTAGCTCATGTATTATTTAAAAACAGTCCTCTAAGTCGCTTTTCCCTGATTTTTGTGTTGCAGATTGAAAATGTTGATGTCTGCCTTAGTTTTCTAGCAGCCAGAGGAGTAAATGTTCAAGGTCTATCTGCTGAAGGTAAGAAAAAGCACAGTTGTGCTTGTCATCAATGCTTCGAAAAACTTTTCATAACCTAAAAAATGTTATGTTGGAGCATGTAGTAGCTCCTTAAGGCAATAAAGGAAATTGGTAAAGTTGCTCAAAACATAATAATTATTAATGTATACTTTAATTGTTTAAAGCATTTTCCATATTTTACCAACACAGTTCTTTTCATGACTAAGTCTATGGGGGGAAGGGGTGAATCAGTAAAGCATCCTCATGTTATTAGTAGGGCACAGTACTTTTAGATTCTTAATCAGCCTTTCTGGATATGTGCTAGATAGACATAAATACATATCAAGTAGTACAATTATGGCTTAAATATTATTTTATCAGTACAATTTCTATAACATAATCCAGTTAGTAGTGATAGTCAAAATATTTGCTAAGTTTAAATAAATCATATAAATCATTATAATTTCTTAAATAACTAGCTCTAATAGTATCAATGCGTGTTATATATAAAGGTTTTAAACTATTAGAGTTTTCAAAGATCATCATTAAAATTGAAATATAGTAAAATGGGAAAAGATTGAACGAGTATTGTCATGTTTTTTCTGAGCCATTTTTCGTTTCATATATAGAAGTTTGCAAAAACTTGCCTTGCATATAAGATAACATTTGCCACACCAAAGAAAGCTAAATGATGTTTCAATCTCTTTTATGTTTATATGCGATGAAGTATTATTATAGTATACATTTCAAGACCAGAAATCTTAGGTACAAATCTAATTGCTGGTTTTATTATTTAGATTAACATTTGAGTAAAATTTCCTGGGACCAATATGTTCCTTTCTGAATGATAAAGGTAGGGTAGAAATGCTGCCATTTGTTCATTGGTGTCTCTTCTCAAATACCAACAAATATTAATAGGTGCCTATTGATTTTAATTCAACTTTAAAAAAATAAACAAATGCTTATCAAAACGATTTTCTACATTCATTACATATACATAATAATTAAATGAAAAAAATTAAAACTCTTCAAACAAGGTCATTCAGGCTTACAGGAGAAAATTAATGCTTTGTCATTGTAGTTACAGATTGCTCAGGTCAACTTTTCCATAGTACAGAAACTAGGAGGAAGATCTGGGGGAAAAGTAAAATAAATTAGAGATTCATTTCATATGAATAATTGTACTTCATGGTTTGGGGTTCATACATATCAGAGAAAAAGGAATCCAAAAGTTTGTTAAGTTTTGTTTATGTCCCCTCCAAAAGGAGACATAAAACCTTGATGTCAGAGCAGGGTGTTTTTTATTGCCAACAGCAAATTTTATTTAAAATATGATTACAGGTTGTGGAGCTTTATTTCAAGCTTTACTTCTCTTCCTAATTTTTAGGTTATAACTACAGAAGAAAAAGGTAGGGTCGTGTAGTAGTCTACTTTGAGAATTTTTTTTATTCAATATTTGAAAAACTCACACTGGAGCTCCATCTGTACAAGGAATTCCACATAACATTTATCCAATTCTGGTATCTAACATCACATAAACTGATCGTTATTATCTATTTATATAATATATATATAATATATATAATATATAAATTAAAAATTAAAAAATTAGAACTTTAAACTGGTGATGTAGTGTGCTTTTGGAAGATATATAGATGAGATATATATTTGGAAGATATATACATACATATACAGGGTGGCCAATTTAAAATAGCCAACTATTTTAAGCATATTTATATGTTTTTTAAAAACTATACATACACAGGGTGGCCATAAATTTCCTGTGCAATTTTAAAATAGCCAACTAGAGTAGTTGCATAGGAACTTTATGGCCACCCTGTGTATGTGTAAATAAATTGGTAGGTGAGTGATTTTCTAGGAATGTGCTTGCTATAAATTCAGTTAGTATTATGAGGTACACTCACATCATCAATATTTATAAATGCAGGCCAACCAGCATGCAAGTGGCTTTCTCTCTCCAGTTCACAGTCACTGCCGTGTTGCTAACTCACAGCTGTGTGTATTTGTAAGGGAAGCAGTGTGCTAAACCAAATGGTTCCTTCAAGAGACAGTAAGCTTATCTATTTACAGCAAGAATTTAACTCTAGAAAAATTGTAGTTCAGGGGCAGCAAAGAATCCCTCTTTTGAGTGAGGTTTGTTTCTCTACCCCTGGTGTTCTCATTCTCTCCCTGACATCCTAAACTTGAGGAAATGTTAGCACATTTCAGCAATTCAGGCTTGTCTGAGTCTGTGGCAGCACCAGGGCATTTCGGTCTCCATAGATCTAGTTGAAGAGGGTTGCAGCTAGCATGTCCTTAGTTGAAAAGAATATTCACTTCTTGTTATCCATATTTTATATTTTCTGTTTAATACAGAAATAAGAAATGGAAACTTAAAAGCCATTCTAGGACTGTTTTTCAGTCTGTCTCGCTACAAACAGCAGCAACACCACCAACAGCAGTATTACCAGTCATTGGTGGAACTTCAGCAGCGGGTCACTCACGCCTCCCCTCCGCCGGAAGTCAGTCAGGCCAAAACCCAGCAAGATATGCAGTCCAGGTAAGGAAGGGAAAAGCGAGGGTATTTAAAATTGATTTATCTACATACAACTTGTGTTTTAAAAAATTATTGTTTACAACTGTGAAAAATGGACTTACATATATCCATGTGATGGGATTATTTGACCAGTGTTAATAAAATGAAAGCCACTTTTCTTTTGGTTGGACAAGCAGCATCTGTCATCTTTTAGGTGAAATTGTTTGTTTTCTGATAATTGTTCTTCTGTATCAAAGTGTGAAATGTCTTTGGTGTAGTGGTGTGGCTATTTCCTTCTACAGGTTCCTTTAACATTCTGAATATGCAATTAAGTCCTGGCCTCCTGTTATATATAATAGTTATGTTTCCTTGATGCTTTTAATTAGGTAAATCTGTCAAACATTTCAGGTCTGTTAAACACAGAGCAAGAGAGGATTGAGAACACTGTTTTTGGCAACAGATTGTGTGTGTGTGTGTGTTATAAGCACATACATGTATGTGTTTGTCGGGCTTGAGTCTTTTGGCACACGTATGTATGTGTAGACACAGCTGGAGGGGGCTCTCAAATCATGGCAATGTCCTTTCTTCTTCTATTACTACTACTTTTGCACAACTGTATGAACCCGTGTTCAACCAGAGAAACAGAGTCATTGAGAGATACATACAAAAAGATTTATTGTGACGAATCGGTTCATGTATTTTGGGGACCTGTCTATAGGCAACTTCGAAATCTGCAGGACAGCCCAGGAGGAAGGATAGGCCGAAACTCTTACTAGGAGTTGAAACTGTTGGATACAGGTAGAATGTCTTCTCTCAAGGAAGCCTCAATTCTGCTTTAAAAACCTTCCAACTGGTGGAATTAAGCTCACTCAGACTATTTACAATAATCTCCTTACTAAATAACTGTTGATTATGAACTGTAATCACATTGCCAAAATATCTTCACAGCAACACCTGCATTAGGATTTGGTTGAATAACCGGAACTATAGTCTAGCCTAGTTGACACATAGAACAGATGATCACAAAGTCAAGTTTCGTTTAACACGTTTCAAGCAAACTGCTACTACATTTGTTCCCATCAGTTAGTTTACTCTATTATAGAAAGTGTTATGTACATTTTTCTCAAAAAGGGAGGGTGTAAAAATATTCATCTTTAAAAATGTATGCATATCTCAAACAAATGTAAATAGTTAATTTTTTCCATCTTAGAAGCCAATCATGAAGCTTAATAATTCTCAGTGAAGCATGAGTTTGATAATTAGAAATGAGTTAAAAATAAAACTTCACAATATATCTATGAACCACCTCCCACTTACTGTAAATTGTTTAGCTGTTCAGGAAACACTTTCTCTTTCATATAAACTTTCTCTTTCAAGCTTCACATGAACCTTGTGTCTCACTTCATTTTAAGCAATCTTTCTTTCTCTATATAATCTGTAAATTCTATTCCCTTGGCAGATTTTTACTTATCAGTGAATTTTTAAAGTAGTAAAGAAAAAAATCATAGTTTTCTCAGAAATATACCATATCATATCAAGTTTATGGAGTGATGGAAGATAATTTTCATTATTCAATAATGCAGATAATCTTCTGTCTTCAGCTCGTTCTGGCTTTGCATTATCAGGTGAAATTGTGCAGGCGTTAACATGGAAAATAAATCTCTATAGGGTAAGTTTCCTGGATTTCCTTAACATGGAGAAGGAGAAAATAGGAAACATCATGATGTTTTATATATTTTTATTATTTGTGTGTGTATGTTACTGGTATAAAGAAACCTAGACTTTGAAAGTGCCAGAAATATTTCATAGAGTTTGCTTTAAACAATTTGAACAGCCAAGAGGCACAAATGATAGCTGAAAATATAAAGGGAATAAAGTGATTTTATATAAAGCATTTTGGCCCAGAAGCTATATAGAATATCATTTGTCATTGCTTTTCTTTACATTATTTCTGTGTCTGTTGTGTGGAACATTTTCTCCAGAATTTTTTGCCCAGAACTTTTTGGTAGTTATGACCCTTTTGGGGAAATGTTTCTTTTTCTATTCTTCTTGCTAGATGTACATGGCAGTTATGAAGCTGTATTTTTAGACATAAAGTCATACATAGTTTTTATACTATTTGGGAAAAGGATACATTTTTTTTTATTACAAGATTATGACAGTATTCTTTTCACCAATGTCTTTTAAGACTGAGATAGACTCAGATAATTTTTCTTTTGACAAATTGGATTTAATAACTTTTTAAATTGATGGTTAACTTAATAAGTGTTTATCGAGTACTAGCTTTCCTTAAAGCAGCATTCATGACCCTGACATAGTGGAATTCAATGTGTTATTAGTTTCTACATAGCTTGTCACATGTTTTGAAATATAATATACATATTTCAGCTGTCAGCACTTACTTTCATTTGTATACTTTTGGTATGTTGAATTTATCTACAAATTAGAATTTATGTGGACTTATCTGTAACAACAATAATATTATGAAGTATTTTTTAAAAGCACATAGTAACAATATACATAGGAAAGTAATATAGTGTATATGTGTTAGGACCAAGGTAATTACTGCAGAAAAAACATCCAAATGACAAATTTATCTTCCTTTGCTGGAGGTGTGAGTCATAAATCATGATTTATGATGCCTTTGTATTGATTTCAAAGTTCTTTCCAAGTAATTACTTTCAATGGTATCTTGCTATATTTTTCTAGATTTTTAACCACAAAGTATTCTTACATTTTTTCTGTAGACTACTAAAAATTTTAGGGCACATTGCTTCAGCTGAAAGACAATATCTCAGTTTTGTTCTGTTAGTTTAAAATAAATGGGCACAATGGGCACAATTGTTATATTTCCATGGTATTTATTTTACAGCTTAAAAATTTTTAATTTGATTTTGCTGTTTTAAAATAGCTCCAGATGTTCAATCTGAACATCTTTCATGTAAATAAATATTTTGATTTAAAGATGAATGTGTAAAATATGTAAGAGAGAATAAACCAAGGAGGAATGAATAGAGTGTTGGTGACAGACTGTGCTCTCCTGTACTCTTAGCTCCTGTCCCGCCTTAGTGTGGACGTGTTCATGGTGTGTGTGTGTGTGTGTGTGTGTGTGTGCGCGCACAGGCCAGCATGAGTGCATGTGTGTGAGTCCTCTTCAGGGGGCGTCTAGATTGCTTACTATATAAAGGTTCACCTCTCGGCAGCTCACCTAACTTCCCCCATGTTTCAGTTTTATCATTTGCTACAAATAAAAAATGGCACTTGTTCTCTGGTATAATTTGGGGGGGTCACATAGGTCAGTACACATAAAACACTTTGAACATACCTGATGATTGGCTCTCCGCTGCTCAAAACCCTGCAAGAGATCTCAGATAGCCCCAGCTTGCTCCCGCAGTAGGATGCGCACTCCAGCTGGTTCCTTTGCCTGTGAGGCTTTTCACTGGTAGACCAGGTGGCTGAACCTCTGACTTTTAAGTCAGCTGCTCAAATGTTACCTTCTCAAGGACACTCCATGCTTTTAATACCATAGCCTGCCCATCTGCACTTCCCATTTTACTTGGCTACACTTTACTCTTTCATCATTAGCCACAGTCACCACCTAACTTACAGTCCGTAGAAAGTAAGGGCTGTGAGGACAGCGACGTGGGAAGTATCCACTTTAGTACATTTCAGTACGATGTATGAGAGTAAAAATGGGGTTCAGATTCTAAATTTTTTAAATCCATCACAGAGAAATTTTTGGCTATATTTGGAGCTATAAAGACTTGATTAATTAAGTCATCAAATCTCCAAAATTTGAACATACTTACTATAAAAATTAGATTTTATCTGTCCATCCAGATAAAATGGATGGACTTTATATGAGTGAAGATTTAGTATTTTGCTATATTTCTAAATCTTAAACATCATATTTGCATTTATTGAATAAACTAACACTAGTTTTATTTTTCTGTATTTCTGACTTTTTATTTTATAAAGGGTAGATTAAAGGCCCTGTCTCTAATCAAGAAGGTAAATATAAGAAGTATTTTAATATAAAGTGGTAAAAATCATATATAAGAGTTGGAATCATAGTTAATGCCTATAGATAAAGTATCTACAGGAATATGCAGGAAATCTTATTTCCTATTTAAAAAAAAAGGTAAAAAAAGAATCCTATGATTCCCAAACTCAGGAGGGTTATTTCCATTAAATAAATGTCCACAGCAGTTAGGATATTTCTGCTGATTATACATTTTCATATGTTGCATTTTGACAGAGTTCTGGTTGACAAGAAAAGTAAAAGTTCAATTTCACTGAAACCATGTAAACCAGCCAACCATGTCCAGTACAGGAAAACATGGTTTTCTTGAGAATATCTTATAAAATATTATAATGAAAAAATTATAAAATGAAAATTTATTTTTTATGTACTGATCTAGGTATATACGAGGTGTGAGGATGACACTGCATGAGAGGGTTAGCTTTTTGATTTGCTATAAGCTTATAAATAGAAGTGATTTTTCTTAAAATGCAGGTCTTTTAGCTTAATTTTTGATCAGATTACTCATCAACTTTTCATCCTGTTATCAAATACTTGGTGAATTTTACTGACTCACAAATTGTGGTTATTAAATCATGTGAATAAATAGTTTAGTTTTATGTTTATAGAATTAAAACAGGTAAAAAGTAAAGAATGTGAAAGTGGAGGTGAGAAATCGCAGAGATGATAAAAGTGGCAAAGACAGTGTTAATGATAAATCTTCCTGAATTAAACAAAAGAGTTGTTTGGGGGATTTGAAAGATTGTGATCTCTGCATATGATCACTGGCCCTTCTGCTTTCCATTTTGGAGGAGTGAATCAAGGATGTGTTCACTTCAGTTAAGATGAACTGACTCCTACTATACTCACAAGTTAAACTGCAAAATCCCTTGGTACATGGGTTCTCAGTGACTCGTCTGTTCCCTTAGCAGCCCCTCCCCAAGGATCCCGTGACCCCACCACACACGTTGCTCTTGGAACTGTCTTCCCATTGAAGACATTTGCCTTCCAGGGTTTCTTTTCCAGGAAACATTATTTCCTTCTGGGAGATTCTCTCTGAAACTGGGATGGTTTACAGCTTTTTGGCCAAGAGTTATAAATCTTGAAAAGTATGTAAGGAAGTTTAATTTAAGATGACAGAAAGGCTCTAGTAATTTAAGCCTCGTGAACCTGGCTTCAATTAGTTGCTTAACTCAGTTCTGTGTCATGCCCTATAACGTGCTCTTTTATAAATTCAATGGATCAATTAAACTTTAAACAAACAAAAACAAGAGATTTATACAATTTTTTTTAAAAACTGGATTTTTTTAATTCATAGAGGTAAATAATTGAAGAGAAATTATTCTTAATTGATTGGATTTGGAACAAAGAATGTGTAATATTTAAAGATATGGAGCAGGGATGTACATACCAAGTGCAAAAGGTCGCTTACTGGTGCTTCTGTTGTTATAGAAGAAGACTCATGTACATAATTTGTATTATTTTATAGTCAGGCAAACATGGATTTGAATACTGCCTAGCAATTCCTGGTGGAATGAAGGAGTGATTTTTAACCAGCTCCAGTATGGGTGTTCTTGGTTCTAACCTTGCAGTGCTGGTATCTTCCTTCTAAGAGTGCCCCAGAGACCAGGTGAAATGACTTCTGTATGATCGCTCACTTAGCACAGTACTTACTATATGATAGACATTCAAACTAGCTCTGTTCATCTATCCTTCTCCACTTGAGCCTTATCTCCCAAGTATACTATTACTATGAC
Organism: Loris lydekkerianus; assembly: GCA_963574355.1. Taxonomy (NCBI): domain Eukaryota; kingdom Metazoa; phylum Chordata; class Mammalia; order Primates; family Lorisidae; genus Loris; species Loris lydekkerianus. Next base: position 43,198 of record CAUYPK010102872.1, read on the forward strand.
CAATATTAAAGACCTTAAGTCAGCCACTTCAACCCTTCGCCCTTTTCTTTTTCTAATCAAGTCTGTCCACTCTACTTTAAATTTTAATAAATGTATAGAAATAATCCAAGGGAATACTATTCCTATGATTAAAATAGCCTGTCATTTTGCAGTCCTTCACATGCACAATCTGATGACACAAAGGTAACTCCTTTAATTTTTTTAAGTCCTTTACTTAGCAGTTACTCCCATGTAGGTAAATAAACTACTTCTATCAGTAGTTTTTTTTTTTTTTTTTTAATTAAATCATAGCTGCGTACATTGATATGATCACGGGGCATCATACACTAGCTTCATAGACCATTTGACACACTTTTATCCCAATAGTCAACATAGCCTTCCTGGCATTTTCCTAGTTACCGTGGCATGACATTTACATTTCACATTTGCTGAGTTTCACCCTTACCCTTGTAAGATGCCCGTAGGTGTGATTCCACCAATACCCCTCCTTCTACTCCCCTCCCCCTCCCTCTTCTCCCTTTTCCCCTTCCCCCCATTCTTAGGTTGTAACTGGGTTATAGCTTTCATGTGAAAGCCCTAAATTAGTTTGATAGTAAGGCTGAGTACATTGGGTTATTATTATGCACCCTTAAAGAAAGATGGAGACTTTACCTCTTTCATGTTTACATGGATGGAGATGGAACATATCCTTTTTTTTTTTTTTTTTTTTTAACGAGACAGAGTCTCAAGCTGTCGCCTGGGTAGAGTTCTGTGGAGTCACAGCACAGCAACCCCAAACTCTTGAGCTTAAGTAGTCCTCTTGCCTCAGCCTCCCAAGTAGCTGGGACCGGAGGCACCCGTCACAACACCTGGCTGTTCTGTTGTTGTAGTTGTTGTTTAGCAGGTTAGCAGGCCTGGGCCAGGTTCGAACCCGCCAGCCTCTGTGTATGTGGCTGGCACAATAACCACTGTGCTACAAGTGCCGAGCCGAGGAGAAGCGTTTTCAAGGAGGTGATTGCAATAATGAGCTGTGTGACCTACATGAGTAAGAAGGAAACTGAGAAGAGGGCCTGGCTGGTAGATAACGTGGTTTGAGGAGGTCAGTCTGTGAGCTTGGAGCTAGGAGAGGAAGTGTGGAGCAGAGATGGTGTTTTCTGAAAGCAGATCTAAGAGGTGGTGCTGATGGCAGTGGTAATGAGGTAGTTTGTTACAGTCTAGACTGGCTCCAACAAGGTGAAGGGAAGAGCAGGTGAACATGAGGAGGTCTAGGAGCTGAGAACCAGAGGTCAGACATCCTCTCCTTGTGCACACATCTCTGTATTTTGTAGCTGTTGCTGTCTGCCCAGCAAGTCTGTTGGTCTCTGCTGGAAAGCAAATCTGTTTTGTTGGTCTTTGCTTGTATCTTGGTCAGGGACAACTGCATACTTCTTTCTTCAAGTGCATTTATCTTGTCACTGCTTCTTCCCCAGTGCCCAGCATAGTACCTGACCCATACTCAGTATATATTTACTGAATGAACAAGTAACTCCATTTTTTCAAAAAGTCTACACGTTATTTCTAAATCCAGAGCTACACACTGGGACCCCAGCTGTCTTGACTACTGTTGGACCACCTCTCTTTGTGAATTGCCTTGTGGGTTGTGACATTTATTGCTGCTGTGGATGGTGTAAGAAGCGCTCCTGTTTGTCTCCTTGGTATTTAATGTAGGAGGTTGCCAAGGAAGTAGTTCATTCCTTTTCTCAACATTCCTTTCATCAGAACCCACAAGGGCAATTTTTCTAGGCTTTCATTGCTAGGAAGACCCGTGGCTCTTCCTAAGAGAACTGACACCTTTTTTTGTGACTCTCATAAGGAAATATGTTATTCTCATTGCCTGTTAAAGCTGGATTTGTGGGCCCCAGCTTAACTTCAGCAAATATATAGAAAAGTAGGCTAATTCTTAGGAATAATTTTATCCTTTGCTTTATCCAATTACTTTTATCTGATTTCCTCATCTTGGTAATTTTTTCTGGCATTTTTATTCTAGAATCTTTATCAAAAATTTAATGTATTTTACTGAGATTCAACTGGGTGAGGTTTTTTCTTGAGCACTTCAACTGGCACAAGCTTCTAATGATCATGTGAAAAGTAAGCTTGTTATTTTATAAATTATGGTAGTAAAAAGGTCCAGATTATGAACATTTATAAACAATACATGTTTCTGAGAATTTATCAGCTAATGTTTTTGAGCTAATCTTAGGATTCCAACAGCATAATATGTTAAGCATGTCACCTATTTTGGACTTAATGTTAGCCACAAAATTGCTTGCTTACAAGAAAGTAAGGCATTTCTGAGCATTTACCAATTAAATCAAAGCCCCTATTAATTTAATCAAGAATATTTATGGTTTTCTTGGAGCGTGTATTTGTATTTGTTCAGTCAAATCATTTGAGAAGTATAAAAAGAAAAAAATTACGAGTAAAGCTTCTGGAAACCTTATAAGAAATGGCAAAGCAAAGATCCAGATGACAAGTATGGACAGAGGGCACTGCAGTTAGAGAAGAATGAATGGAAATGGGAAAGCTCGTGAGATTCTCTGGGACTAACCACATGAGAATACCAGACTTAAAAATCTACATGACATACAAAAATAAAAGGGGAAAACAAGAGGAAATGTATTGTAGTTTTGAACTGTACTGTACATGATACTTGAGAATCATTAAATAGATTGAATAAGCATATTAAGTACTGTCATTATAGGAAAATTTATTCCAGAACCCTAGTTGACACACTTACTATATTTTACAAGAGCTTTTCCCCGCTGGTACAGATGCAAAGGCTGCAAGGACAGAGAATGCCACAATGAGTGCAGCTCAGCAGTAGCCCTCCCACCCTCGGTAGATCAGGGACAGCTGCCTGCTGCTTTCTCCAAAGATTCATTTAGAGGCGCATGTGACAAGATTGAGACTATTAATTGTGTTTGCCATGAGATGTATGAATAAGTAAATAAAATGCATTAAAATTTTATCGGTAACTATAAAAATCTCCTAAAATCATGTATGTTATGTTGGTATAGGTAGTTTTACATATTTTTGTAAACTACCTGAAACCCTTCCTTAGGAGAAGCTGCATACTCATTGAAGACTATATAAAATAATACTACATAAAGTCATATTTTCACTATTAGATTTTTTAAAAATGACCCTGGGAAGGTAATGTTTATTATTACCATTATTAGAACTACTAGCTATCAGACATTGTATGCTTATAATATGCTAAGAAATATGCTAAACATTTTTGTGTATTATTTACTTAATCCTCATAATAATCCAGTAATAGGTGCAACTAATATTCCCATTCATTCATTCATTCAACAAATGATGTGTTGAATACATACTATGTCTTTCTGGATGAGTGATACAGAGAACTTACTTTCTTAGTGCTTTTTTTACTAACAGAGGACAATAAACAATCTTATAGAATATTGGTAGTAATAAATGCCAGAGGAAAGTTAAGCTAGAGAAGGAAGTGATGGGTAGTTTCATAGGAAGCAGCATTTTAGACAAGGTGGTCTGGGAGTGCCTCTCTGAGAAAGGGGCATTTGAGAAGACACTTGTGTACAGTAAGAGAGGGTTAGACATCTCATGAAAGAAGTAACACAAACTCAACAAAGGCTAAGTAACTTGCCAAAGGTTACATAAATAGAAAATGGCAGAGCTGTAATTTAAGTTTAGGATGTGAAACTCTGGATTCTTCACTTTCAACTGTTGTACCCCCAAAGTTCTGGGTTAATTCCATAGTTTTGGGTGTACAGCCTCAACTACCAAAGGCAGTCCTTGCTGCTCACCAGTGCTCAGTGTGGACTTGTTATGTTATGCTATGCTGCAGTTTCGTGGCAAATAGATAAATGTGTCTTTGATGAGATCAGATTTGTGAAGCAGACAGGAATTTGCCTTGGTTGTATAAAAATAGTGGAGGAGAGTGTCTCTGGGAACAGTGCTGAGTAGTGTTAACTTCTGAAGCATCGTTGATGACAGAGCTGCTTCATACTCACAGCGCTGGAGGAGAGTTCACATTGTGTCCTTAGCCCGAGTCCTGAGGAAAATAGAAGTGGAAACATCTTTCCATCTTTCCTCTCTTTTATTTTTCCTCTCATGCTATAGTTGCTGCTGGAAGTGAATGCAAAGACCCTGTCTCCTTTACATTTACCAGCCCTCCTTCATTGAAGTACATTCCTGCAACCTTCCCTTCTCTCCACTGATACCCTTGCTGTGGAAGCACATAGTACCTGGTTGGGCCCGTGGCACTCTCTGTATAGACTGGCTTTAATCACCTTCTTCCCTAGTCCAGGGATGAGAAGTGACAGGTGCTTGTTCATAAGAAGGAGGGAAGGCATCCTTTGGAGAGGAACCTGGATCTGGGATAAGCTCCGGAATAAATCTTGGCCCTTAGATGTGCAAACTGACAATCTTTAAGTTGATGTAGTTTTGCATATCTCTCTGAAGTGTTTGGAGATGTCATGGAGGGACTCAAAACAATTGTAACCTATTGATTCACTTGCTCATCTGCACATTGATCAAGAACTTATTAAACATCCTCAATATGTACTACTTAGTTCCTAACCCAGGAGATACAGAGAAGCACAGGGTCTTATGGCAGAGACATACGCAGGCTCACTGTATTCAGTGCTGATGCTGGAAAAGAGTGCTGCTGAGGAGCTCAAAAAAGCCTCACAGAGAGGTGCTGCTGGGGGGATCTTCGAGGAGGAGCAGAATTGGACAGGGGAAGAAGAAAATTGGAGCAACGTTCTAAGATGGGGGCTAGTAGTGTGTTCAAAGACTCAGAATTCAGAAATGGCATGAAGTGTCCCTGAAGGGAGGTGGAGAAGGGATGCCTGGAAAGGAGGCTGGGCCAGATGAAGGGCCTGGGCCTGTTTTTTCTCTCCCTCCATGGAGGAGAACATAGTTTTAGAACAGAAGGAACCTTAGAGAATCATCAGTAAAGAACCTGGGACTCAGGGGTTCACTTGAATGAACTATATTTTTAAAAAAGAATATGATTTAGGAATTATTGCCAATGGAGAGTCTCCTGAGGGCTTCTGCTTTGGTTGAACAAATACGTATCAGCATAAACGTTTTGTATGAAAGGTGTGCTTGTGTGCAGAATGATAGACATGTCATAACGGCTTCAGATTCTAACAGTCATGAAAAGTTGTGCCCGTTGGTGAGTTCCTGCACAGAATTAAGATTAATGTGTTGGACACTCATACAGGTTGGAGTAAATTGGAATAGCTCTTCTTAGGGGGAGTTTGGCAACATGCATCAAAACAGCCTATGAAATCTGAACAGCTTTGACCTCAAGTTCCTATCAAAAGAACTTGTGCTAAGGGAAAGGCTAGAAATACATTCAGATTCTAGAGCATATCCATTCATTGTAGTATTGTTAATAATGCCAAAAAACTAGAGATAATCTAAATTTCCTAATAAAATAATTATGTTATAATGGAGTACTCTGCTGCTGACATTAAAATGATTAAATAGAAGTTTATTTGTTTATATGGGAATATATTCCTAAATTAAAAATAGGTTAGGAAATAAAATGTATGGTGACCCCATTCTTATAAAAATTGACGTATATTCTATGTGTGCATATTAAAAAAGTGCAGACAAATATATATCAAGATATTAATAGTGGTTATTATCAGGTGATAGAATAATAGGCAATTCTTAAGTTCTACGATTTCTAGGTTTTTTGTATAATTCTAAACATGTATTACTGGATTACATGTGCATTGTAAAGTCACATGTCATCCCTCCATGTGTATACAGACTGGTTGCCTGCCTGCTCATCTCACCTGTTTAGGATTGTTCTGTTCTATTCAGGACCATTTGGCTAACAATTACAGGCAGAAAAAAGTAAGGTTTGGGGGCCATATATTATGGCTGGGAAAGTTCTGGCTTGTGTAGGTTGTGTCTGTGATGGGCAAGATAAGCAAAGCTCATCTCAACTCGTTTTTGGAAGCATAGATCTTCAGATTAAACATGGCTGGCCAACTTCCGAAGTTTCCATTTCCTTAGTAACAGAGTGGTGTAATAAATTGGAAAAAAGCATCTGCTATTTTTCAAATCATGTATATTCGCCCAGACACCTGGATTCTCTTTCAAAAGCTGTATGATTTTTATATTCTGTATACACAGATGGAAATAACTAGGGTTAAGCCAGTCCTCTTATGGGGAGTTGCTTATCTAATTTTGCCTGCTATTTTGACTCTGATGATCAAGAAGGTGTCAATCTGTTTCTAACACTTTTAGGAAGGTTCCTGTGGTGGGCTTTACGAAGATGAAATGGAATTAAAACATCATTCACTGTTCTTATGTGTAGACATCAAGCTGGAAAGGTAAGGTATGCACCAGATCCAGTCCTTTTCTCTTTTCTCCTCCTCCTAAGTCTGCTCCAAACTGGTCTCTCTTCTGCATACTTCATGTTGATTTTATCTGAAAAGTTTTGATCTTCCCTGGGATATTTATATCCTGCTTATGTCTTTATTATAGAATATTTGTGTATAGAAGAATAAAGAATTGAAATACTAATTGTTGTGTGTATTTCCCTGTTTGTTCTCTTTCCCTGTTTTAGATAGGAAACAAGATTGTATTTCTTTATCCTGGATGTTTTTGTAGGGCAGAAAGGAGAAGCTGCTGGAGGGCTACAGTCCTCCAATGCTTTATAAAATATTGAATATCAAATATCAAAGATGGCACTGGGTAGAGAAAAGAGGTAAACAGGATACATCCTGGAGGACAGGTCCCAGAAACTACGTGGTGTCTGAGGGCCCTAGTCCAGGTTGCAGCGAGGACCCATAGGGCTTCTGAGCACCTGCACATGGTGGGGTTAGGCTTTCTGCTTTGGGAAAGTTGGACTTCAAAGGACCATGTTAAACCTCAAAATATTAAACCATGAAGATGTCAGAAGAAACTGTTGGAAAAATGAGAACCTGCTCCCAGGTTCTTAGTAAATCTAAATACTGGAGAAGAAAGAAACGAAGTGTGAGAGGACATTGACCCTTAGCCCTGAATCACATGAACTTTGAGGTAGACTTAAGTTGATAAAAAGAAAACAAAGGAAATTATGTTTCTGGCTCTGAGTTGGTCAGATGCATCCTTTAGAAGACCTTGTTTCCCTTCAGGGTTCCTCCATCCTGCTGCCCATAGTCATAGAGATTTCTGAGTTTTGTGGCTCCAAGATCAGTGATTGGACAACTGCATTCCCTCTGTGAAGATGAGTAAGTCTAGTAACTAGAAGCTGAGATTTAAGGGCTATGGTTACTGATGGGGTTTGTAACCCCTTCATGTGAATCAAGTCCCATCCAGGTTGAAGCTAAGAATAGACAATTCATTTTTGTAGGCTCATGAGATTTCCTGTGCCACATCATTGAACGTCACTGTGCCCCTCTGGCAGCTCCAGCTATAGTTGTTTCCCCATGCTTAGGAGCAGGCAAACCAGTGTTAGCTGTGTTATTAAAAGCTATGGCATTGATTATACCTTGGTTTATGTCATGGTTTCTGAGGCTGTGATATAATGTCACCATGTCAAAGTCACTGAGTTTGGGGCTTTAACAAGTTGTTACTCCTGCATCCATTCATACAGGTTGGGGCTACATGAACAACACAGTATGAAAAGGAACAGGGATTATAAACCATGTGTGAGAGAGAAAGGTGAGAGCCCCAACTGCAGGTTTCTGGCAGCCTAGTGGAAAAGTTAGGACGTGGTCACAACTATTAACACATGAACACCCTTAAAATAAGGCAGCAAGTAACAAGGGCTACAATCAAGTTACAAGGCATTTTAAGCTTTTAAGGAAGGGAGAGTTTATTCCTGGATGGAATATTTGTAGTATAGTCTTGAATAATGGGTAGGGTTTGGATAGGCAGGAGAAAAGATAATCCGTATGGCAAAGGTAACTCAATCTGTCACATTTTTCTATCATAGCTTAAGTCTTAGTTTGAGGTAGTTTGGAACAAGGTAAAATCATGTTCCATTTCTTTTTAGAAGAGTTTTAATTCCATTCCATTTCCTTTCTCTTTTTCATTCCTTTTATGCAAAGATTTAACTGAACCAATGGGATAAGTTTAGGTACTCCCCAGAGATCAAGGATGATTGGGGATCAGGGGGAGTTGAAATCTTTATCCTTTGAAATGAAACTGTGCTGGTCCTCATTTTCTGCCTGTGTTTAAGAGCAGCATCAGCATGGCAGGGCAGGGAAGAGGAGGGTAAAGAGTCCACATCTCTAGGTGGTTCAGCTGTTGCTGGATATCTGTGTGGTTTGAATGTATGTGTCCCTCAAAATTTCATATGTTGGAACCTAAAATTCCCTTTAGGAGGTTATAAAGTTCAGAAGGCTTCACACTCATGAATGAGATTAGTTAGTACCGTATAAAAGGGTGAAAGGGAGCTAGGTAAGCCCATGTGCCCTTCTGCCTCCTGCCATGTGGGGAGCAACAAGACGCCATCTTGGGAGCCTTAATCTTGGAATTCCCAGCCTCCAAAAGCAGGAATAAATTTCTGCTTTTAAAAATTACCCAGTCTCAGTTTTTTGTTACAGCAACACAAACAGTATAAGACAATACTTTATGTGGAGAAGCCACAGGCAGAATGGGACAGCGAAATGTGGGCAGGCTCCCAGCAATAGAAAGTTGCTCTCCATGCCTGGAGCATCAACGAGGCAATGGTGAGATGGAGAAGGTCCCTGATGTAATGATGTGAGTTAGGCTGCTGTATCACTGCAGAAACTCGGTAGCTAACAATGCCTGTGTGCTCGTTTGCTGCCGTGCTCTTTACACGCTTGCTCTTATTCACTCCCTATTAACTCCCCCACAAGAGAGGTCCTGCTGCTATCCCTATTTTACAGATGAGGAAACTTAGGCAGAAGATTTGAGAAAATTGGCCAAGGCTATTATCTAGTAGCTAGTGTACCATTGAAATCCGATACCAGAGCCCAAAGCTCAGTTCGTATGCCAGACTGACTGATCTGAGGAGAAAACAGCAGGGATGTACAGGGAATTTCTGTCAGTGCTTCTAGCATTCTGGTGGGTAATGGAGGCGTTGCTTAGCTTGCTTGCATTGGAAGATAATTTAATGAGCCATATTAAAACAAAAACAGTGGCTGCACTCACAGGTCTTTCTTGCACCCAGATATTTTCTCTTTTGTCTTCTGCCATCAATAGGGTAGTGGCTAGACAGTGGCATTTTTACAAAAAGAAGCAATGAATTAAAGTTACTTAATTCAACAATGAATTAAAATAGTTTTCAGATGGAAAAATCATTGATAGCCCATAAAAGAGTAATGCTCTCGGCTTGGCACCTGTAGCACAGTGGTTACATACACCAAGTCTGGCTGTAGTCTCAGCTACTTGAAAGGCTGAGGCAAGAGAATCGCTTAAGCCCAAGAGTTGGAGGTTGCTGTGAGCTGTGACGCCACGGTACTCTACCCAGGGCGACATAGTGAGACTGTCTCAAACAAAAGAGTAATGCTCTTAGAACTTGCCTGGAGTTGACTAAAGAGAGCAAATGAAACAAATATGCAGCATGTTGGATTTTGCTGATTGCGTTTCTGAAAAATAAGTAAGCCCCAAACTCTACTATTGCAAGACTGTTAGCTGCATGTCTTGAGTTGCGGGACTGTAATATTTATTCTCCAGTCAGGAAACACGAGCTTGCATTCCTAACTATGCCTTTGCTTCTCTGAAACGTATTTTGTAACTCTTTAGGTGTGAATGTTGAACTATATTCTGTGGTGTTACCTACAAATTCACCCGCAATTCAAGAGTCTACCTCCGTTACTGGAAAGAGAATGCTTCTAAAATAGCTTCCAAGTTCTTATTTCTAAAGCAATTCTGTTCCAATTATTTTGGAATTAATGGAGATTCTAACCTCATACCCCCTGGAGCTGGTGCGCACTGTTCTTTGGGACCTTAGTGCAATGGATCTGCTAAGGGCACACATGACCTTAAAGAAAACTCGTTTATGTTTTGGTGAAAAGGTAATGTGTACACACAAAACACAATGCAAAAGATCAGTCATAGGAGTCTGTCTGACCCCAACCCCTAGCCACAGCAATTACTGTTTTCCTGTTCTTGTGTCACATAACATCTTGATTCAAGTGATACGAGAATATTTTAACCTGACCCAAAACTAAACACTTAAACTTTGATCTTTAAAAAGTCATCAAATAATACACAGTGCACAGTTGCAGTCCTCACCTCCTCCCTTCAACCAGTTCTTTCTTTACTGCTGCTCTGACCCTCACCTCATCAGGAAGGGCTACTGTGAGGTTCACAAGGGCTGTGGACGGTGGAGTCAAAGATGGGTCATGGTGAGAGATGGGTAAGAATCAGGATTGTATGATGTGCTCATTACTTGTTTTTCAATGCAAAATTTTAAATGGCTTCTTTATAAAGTCCTGTTTTGTGCAGCCCTCAGATGAGTGTGGCCTCTGATTGGTGTATTTGGTTGCCTGCAGTACTGGCTCAGGAGTTGGTGACTGAGCTTTGGTGGCATTCTGTGTGGTTCAGCCTCTGTCCCCAGTGCCACTGAGCAGCAAGCTCTCTTGAAGCAGCACGGGCAGGGGGAAGGCAGGAGGCCGCTGTGGGGTGAGCTCCCAGACTGAAGCTCTTCCATGCCCAAAGGCCGCATGTATTTTTCAAACGCTTTTCTCACAGCCAGTACTCACGTCCAAAATCTACAATAGCTTCTGGTTCTGATCATTGTCATGTGATACATGGTTACATTTCCCACTGAGACAGGAGAAGCTGGCAGTGCAGGCATGGGAGTAGCGTGATGAGGGCCTGGGAGCAGCAGACCCTGTGTGTCTGTGATGGGCAGAGGGGGAGGCAAGGGCACGTAGAGGGACCCGTTTAGGAAATTTGGGCCTTGCAGGAAACAGGAAGCTTTGGATCATTTATAGGGCAGTGTTTTTCAACCTTTGTTACCTCACGGCACACTAGAACCAGGAATTAAAACTTCCATGGCACACTTAAATCATGTTGCTCAAAAAAAGAGTAAAAGAAAGAATATACTTAACTGTGCTTTGAACTTCTTTAGAAAGTAATTGATGATCTTTAGAAGTTTTTGTGGCACACCTAACATCCTTTCATGGCATACCAGTGTGCCATGGCACACCAGTTGAAGATTACTGTAGAGGGATGTGGTCAGTTAAGAAGGCAGAGTGGTTTGCAAAGAGAAGTCAGGATGGTCTGCTTCTACCACGCTTACTGGCTGGAGCCCTAGATGTCGCTGTACTGGGAATCCAGGAACATAATTAAAGTAAGTCCTTCACCCCATCTCTCATCAGAGACAAAGAATTTTAATGCCAGTTGTCTTTCTATCCGTCAGACCTAAAAAATGTATCTAGTCATTTGATGGATAATACACCCAGGGATCTTATCATCTGTTTGTGGGTTAGAAATCAGGGCACTTTGGGATCCTCTGTCATGTCTCAGCGGTTTGTGGTTTTTTAGGCCCTTGAGTTAAGAATTCGTTAATCTCTAAGATTAGCCAGGTCAGGAGTGCCATTTGTAGGTAGAGCAGTATCCTAAATAGTCTGGGAACATGTGTGCAATAATGTGGGTATGAGGCAATGTTAGGGGTCAAGAATCTTGAGTGCCCTGCAGTGACCTAACTTGCTCCTTTGGATCTGTGCTGGTGTGACCGAGCCCTGCCCAGCAGAGCCAGCGCAGATGGTGACAGTGGCCAGGTGTCTGGTTTCTCCCTGGTGAGTCCAGGTGGGTGATACTGTGTGATGAGAAGAAATGTTAAGGGAACGTGCTCCAGAAGAACTTTAAGGCAGCGGTTCTCAACCTGTGGGTTGTGACCCCTTTGGGGGTCAAATGACCCTTTCACAGAGGTCGCCTACTATCAGATATTTACATTACGATTCAGAACAGTAGCAAAAATTACAGTTAGGAAGTAGCAATGAAAATAATTTTATGATTAGAGGTCACCACAACATGAGGAACTGTATTAAAGGAGCGTGGCATTAGGAAGGTTGAGACTCACTGTTTTGAGGGATGTAACACAAAGAATATCAAGTGACTGAGAGCTTACAGTAGACATCAAGCTGGCATGCAGCAGCTGGAGCTCGCCTGGCCCTCTGAGTGGACCATCACCCGCTGCCTGCCTCAGGCACAGAGGGAGGTGTGGGAACTCAAATACACCTTCTGCACTCAAGCAACTTTCCATCTTCCGGGAAGCAGACACATGACCAAGTAATTGCAAGATGCTATGGAATAAAATAAGTGCTAAATAAGTATAAAAAGAGGGATGTGGAATTGAGGATGAGAAGAAATGAAGATTGTTGGGGGAAATGGAAATACATTAGACTGGTGGTTAGTGAAGCCTTGGAAAAGGAATAAAAAAACAACTGAAGGTGAAAGAAGGAACTTCCAGACAAAGTGAAGAGAATGAACAAAAGCCTGGTGTTCTAACATGGGTGCTATGACTTGGGGCAGCAAGTGCTCCAGCTTGCAGGGTGTGTAGAGGGGAGTCATGGGACTGAGGCTGCTGTAGTGGCTGGACTGCACCCTAGAGGGTCTGCAGGGCCAGGCAGGCTTTCCCAGAGGAGAGGAATGTGCAGACCAGAGGCCAAAGCCTGGCAGGAGGGTCACCTGCAGGGGCCGTGTCTCCTCTGTGTTCTTGATAACGTTTATGGCATTTATTGTCAGGCAATATTCTAAGATCTTTTGATCACTTAATATTCACAACAAGTATTTACGGTAGGGAGAAGTAGAATAACTAGATTTATTTTAAGATTACATAGCTAAAAATGATAGAACTGGAATTCACACCTAGACCACTGGCTCCAGATACCACACTTGTGCCCTCAGGAATTCAGTGCTCAACCTGGTAAATGTTCGATGAACTGATAATCACTGGGGTATATGGAACCATCCTGGGTTTAGGCGGCATAGTCAGGAAGGGTCCAACTCAACTGTAACAGTTATAGCCGAGACTGACTTGCTCAACCTGAAATGGCTGGAAAAGGAGGAACAGGTTGTTGCCAGGAGTCTGCTGAGGGTGCTGCTTCTGCCCTTTACAGCTGTGACATCCACGAGACGGGTAGGAAAATAGAAGTAGAACTTGGATCCACTAAGATCCCGGGGCCATGGCTATAATACAGTAACAACAAAGACATGTCCATTCTCCTGGGTTGAACAGTCCCATAACCCCGAATTCACATCTGCCCAGAAGCTGAGAATGTGACCTGATTTGGAAACAGGCTCTTTGCAGATGTAATTAGTTAAGCTAAGATCTTACTGGATTAGTACTGGTCTTAAATCTGACGACTAGTGGCGTTATAAGAAGAGATGAGGTCACACACAGCCCGTACTAGTCAGGGTTCTCCAGAGAAAGAGAATCAATAGGAAATGTATATATTTAAGATATGTTTTTGGAAATTGACTTATGCAATTATGGAAGATGGAAGTGCTGCAATATAAGTCAGAAGACTCTTTGTGGGGGTGGGGATGGGTAGGAATCCAGCTTCCTCAAGGGAGATTAGTTTTTTGTTCTATGTAGGCCTTCAGCTGGTTGAATGAGACCCGCTCACATTATGAAGGGAAATCTGCTTTACTCAAAGTCCACAGACGTAAATGTTAATCTTATCCAAGAACACCCTCACAGGAGCATCCAGAATAAGTTTGACCAAATATCTGGGCAACATGGCCTAGCCAACTTGACACACAAAATTAACTCACCCCAGAGGCTCAGGCACACAGAAATGAAGGTGATGTGAAGACAGAGGCAGAGATTGGAGTGATGTGTCCACATCCAAGGAAGGCCACAGAAGCTCAGAGACACCTGGTGCATCTTCTCCCCGAGAACCTCCAGAAGGAGGCGAATGGATTACCTGCCAATGCCCTGATCATGGACTTCTGGCCTCCTGGCTGTGAATAAATACATTTCCATTGTTTTAAGGCACTCAGTTATGGCAATTTGTTACAGTAGCCCTAAGAAATGGAGACACGGATACGCTCAGCAGGGGAACAGCCACATTTCCGAGTAGAAATCTGGGTCTCATGCACTGTTGAGATTAGTTTGAGATGTTCATGATGCCATGTACAAAACAGAGTTCTGTATGGGAGAAGAGAGGCTTTGATGTAGGGGTTCCAGAGCTCAGCATACACACACTTCAATGGCAAGCCACATGCTGAAAATAATTGCCATATATGTGACAGAGAAAAAGAGGTTAACATTCACTTCTGTAAAGAGCTACAATTGTAAAGTCAATAAGAAAAAGATAAAATGCCTATCGGAAAAACGAAAAAAAGAAACAATCAATATACAAAGTAAGAAGGACAAATGACTGTTCGATAGCTGCCTGGTGGACCTGGGTTCATGGTGCCAGCTGCCCCCACTAAATCTGTACTCAGGATTTGCTTTTTCAAGCGCACCCCCAGGATGTCTGTTGTGGAGCCCACAGATGAGGCCCAGAGAGAAGGCCTGTGCTGGGCCAGAGGAAGTGAAGGAGGGCCCCGTACTGCTTCCTCCACTAGAGGGAGGGATGCTGATGTATTCCAAACCTGGAAGAAAGGGTGATGTGAAAAAGAAAAGGTTTTTCAACTGATTAATACAAAAAAAAAAAAGCAAGAAAAAGAAATGGGTGCTTGTCATTAGCACTGGACCATACCATGCACCGTGGGGAAGAGAAAAGACTGAGGGATACAGAATAATAGGACAGCACTCCAAGGTGTAGTTAAGCATTTGGGCTAGATTATATCAGTGGCTTTCAGGTCTGGCCTTGCATTAGAACCTCTGGAGAGCTTTCTAAAAATGCAGATGCCTTAAGCGGCGCCTGTTGCTCAAAGGAGTAGGGCGGACGGCCCCATATGCTGGAGGTGGCGGGTTAAAAACTCAGCCCTGGCCAAAAACGGCAAAAAAAAAATGCAGATGCCTCCTCAAATGGTCATAGCAGTCCTATGTATATTTGTGAGAGTTCCAGACTGGAAACGATTCAAATGCACATCAATGGTGGTACAGATAGATTGTTCACATAATGGAGCACCGTTCAGCACTGAGAATAAGAGCCACAGCTACACACAACAGTGTAGATAAAGCTCCTAAGTCAAATGCTGAGTGAAAGACACCCGGTAGGGAAGAGTCTTACACTACCATAGCAACATACGAAGTTAGCAGTACGGTGGCTTAGGCCTGTAATCCTAGCACTCTGGGAGGCTGAGGTGAGTGGATTGCCTGAGCTTACAGGTTTGAGACTAGCCTGAGCAAAAGTGAGACCAGGTCTCTAAAAATAGTCTGGAGTTGGGGCAGGTGCCTGTAGTCCCAGCTACCAGGGAGGCTGAGGCAAGAGAATCATTTTGAGCCCAAGAGTTTGAGGTTGCTGTGAGCTGTGACACCACAGCTCTCTACCGAGGGTGACAGTGACACTCTGTCTCAAAAAAAAAAAAGAAAAAGTTAGCAGCAGGAGAAGTGGGGTGCAGGGTATCCAGGTACTCTCTGTACTAACTACACTTCCTCTCTAATTCTAATACTGTTCTAGAATTTAAGAATGTAGTTAAATATAGAAAAGTCACACTGTGTGGTTCCATTTATATCAAATACAAAGAGAAACTTGGCCTATTATTAGAAGTCAGGCTAGCAACCCTGGGAGGAATGGTGTCAGGAGGGGATGCTTTGGGGTGGTGACAATGTTCAGTGACTTAATCTGTGTGCTACTTACACGGATATGTCCCACTGGGAACATTTATTGAGCTGAACACTTATGTGCCCTTTTCTGTAGATATATTTTATTTCAATAAAAGTAGCTAAAAGCTATTCTGATAGCCAGTCCTATCTAGGGCAGTAGTATTTTTTAAGCACCCTAGATTGCCCTAAACTCCAGGGATTGAGAGCCACTGCTATTTGTCCTGTAGGCAGCGAGAAGGGCCAGAACTGGGACAGGCTGGAGCTGGGAGTCCACACCTCCTTCCCACTCAAGGCGACATGTGGGTCCTTAAGGGCTGCGAGGGATTGATGAGACCAGCAGGGGGTTCACAGTCAATGAGCATTTCAGCCCAGGGAACACTGAATTTTCAATTTGCATTTTTCTATTTTTCTGGTGGTGGTGATGTTTTTGCCTGGAATCTTGATTTCCCATCTTAAATGCTCTTGTCATGTGTGGCCCCCGAGGGTCAGAAGCTATGAAGGGTGTCTCACCAAGCTTCATGCAAATACGGAATTAAAAAGCAATTAGTCTCATGCACCCTAAACACTATATTTTATCTAATTTGTACTCTTTTTTTGTGCTTCTACTCAAGCCTCAGTAAGCCCTCAAGAAAGCATGGGTGAAATAAATGACTGGGAAAACAAGCCCCAGCGTTTAAGTTTGATCACAGTCACGTTCTGTAGCATTAGCCATCAACTCCTAACACACCACGTGTCAGGTGTATAAAGTTGGGGAACAGAGGCAAAGATTGATGGCGTCCAGGTTTGTGGAGGGATATAATTCTGTGGTGGGTGTGTCGCCACATGCGACTCATTGTTAGTTCAGAATGTCCAGTTGACTCACTGATAAGTTTCTCATTTATTGATGTAAGGGAGAAGGGAGCTATAGAATATCCACTCAGAACATTGTGAGTCTGCAGTGGGCATTTTCAGCCTGGTAGCCTCTACTGTCTTGGGCTCACTCTGGGTTACAACAATACAACGATAACAGCTGGCCTTTATTGAGTGCTCACGGTGTGCTAGGCATTCCGCCAAGCCCTTTCCATGAATTATCTCATTTAATCCTCCCTTCAATTTTATGAATCCCCACTTGACAGATGAGAAAATTGATGTCCAGGATGAATAACCATCCGAGGTCCCGGGCCCTGTCAGAAGCAGAGCCTGTTTCCTCACCAAGTCGATTCCTAGACCTTGCTTTCACTGTAACGTGACGCTGGTTACAGGTGCAATGTGACTGTGGAGCATCTTGTCCTCAAAGCCCTTTCCTCCATCAGAGATTCACTCACCACTTGCCCCTTCTCTCCCTCCCGCTTTCTTTATCTACTGATACGTGCATTCTCTCGGAAGAGTTGTTTCTCTTCTCCCCCTGCTTCTCATCTCTAGAAAAGCTAACGATAATTGAAGTCATCCTACTATGTTTGGGATTTGCTATGTAATTTCTCTCAAGGTGGCTGTCCTCAAGGAGGAAAGTGCTCACCACCCACCCAGCGCTCAGGAAGGTGACGTAGGCTAACCCGGAGCTCAACACACCCGGGCCTGCTCACCAAATCCTCTTTCAGCAAATAAAGTTTTATAGGAATAAAACGTATTCCTCCCAGCTCCACCCAGTCTTGGGTTTATTATCTATGGCTGCCCTGGCGCTGGTGTGACAGAGCAGAGCAGTTACCACAGAGTCCTGTGCTACCAGGTCCGAAACACTTGCTACCTGGGCCCACCCAGTCACTTTGTGGCTTGCTGCCTGGGCCCACACAGTCACTCTGTGGCTTCCTGCTTCATTCACATAGGACTTGTGCCCCGCGGCTCAGTGATGCCAATTTCTCTCCTGCAGTTTCAGGTTCCTTCCTGGGTGGATTCTGGACAGGAGGAACATTCTGAAATCACATTACAGGGGTCACCACCGACCCTTACTGTTTGTGGCAGGCAGAGGAAGCTCCAGTCCTCCCTGAATATTAATCTGCACTTTGGCAAGTAAAAGAGTGACAAGCATCCTCACGGAAACGTAGTGATGTATTATTCATCTCGCAGTGAGGGCTTCCTGGCATGAAGGCGGCAGGGCAGCCCCAGCTGGTGAGGGGTGTGGATACTGTGCTGGCAGGAGTGAGTGGCAGATGGGGATTGTGCCTCTGTGACACACACATACACACACACACACACACACACACACACACACGGCTGTTATGTGTCCTGAGAGTGATCCTTCATCAGATAAGGACTTTGCATCAAAGAAGACACTTAGGGTGTGCTTCCAAATAGACCCTGCATGTTCAAAATAATAAGAACTGAAATTAGTCTTGCAACACTTGGAGCTAAGTGCAGTGTCTGCTTCTTTATTGCATTTTTGTTAAGGACCACTGGCCGTCAGGCAGTCCTTGTTGTCCCCTGCTTGGGGGGCGGGGCTGGTGTGGGGTTGCTGTAGACAAAAAGACAGAACCACCTGGCTAGGGAGCAGAGGTGTGGCCTCCAGCTGCATTCTAGGAGGCTGCTTACATGCAAGCCCTCAGCTCCTCCCCCGTTCTGCCTTCTCTAATTGTGAGAAGCAGGGGCCTTGCATTTGTGGACCATTCTCTCCAGGAGCTGTATTTCCCTTCCTAGGGGGTGCCCAAGTGCTTGGATCTCATATTTTCTCCTGGCTGACTAGGGAAGTCTTATCTTCCTAACAGGTGCCCACATAACTTGATTTTCCACCTGGTGCCTCTTACCAGCCTCTGTCAGATCGTCTCTGTGCATTGATACAGTGAAGGACATTTAGAAATACAATAGTTCCCTATCACCCACAGGGGATACGTTCCAAGCCCCAGTGGAGGCTTGAAACTGAGGTTAGTACCAAACCCTGTATTGCTTTGTTTTTTCATCTGATAACCAAGATGGCTATGAAGTGACCAACAGGCCAGGAACCTGTGTAGTGTGGATACCTGGACAAAGGGATGTGTCATTCCTGGGCTAGGATAGAGTGGATGGCATCATACTACTCAGAATACTGCATAATTTAAAACTTCTATGAGTTGCTTATTTTTGGAATTTTCTGTTTACTAATTTTGAACTACAGTTGAGGCAGGAAACTGAAACCACAGGATGTGAAATTATAGGTAAGGAGGGGTCTTTTGTACTAAGAAATTAGCCCTATGGTCTTAGCCTAGGTTCCCTAAACGGTAGAGCTGAAGCCCAAGGCTTGTAGGACTAACTTAACTCCAGGGAGCAGGAATGGGGCCGTGGGGAATGAGGCAGAAAGGAAGAGAATTGAGCTAAGGAAGGGCCAGAGCACTGAGCACTAGCCTCCTCTGAGGGGGATGGATTGCTCGATCTCACCAGGGCATTTTTTGAGAAAATACAGGAACTGGGTCTCAGGACGGTTTAACCTGAGGAGAGAAAGGGGAAGAATTTCCCCCACCAGCTCTGGGAAGGTTTAGGCCACACATTTACAATTCACTTGTGTTTCCTGGCTGTGTACACAGAACCTAAGTGGTGTCCTCGGAAGCAGTGTCCTCGGAAGCCCCAGGCTCACAGGCACAGGTGCGGCCACCTTGTCCGTGCTCCTGCCATGCTCAGTGCTCATTTCCACACATGTGTTGAGTCTCCATGGCAGCACCTGCAGTCCTTTGCTGGAGGCTTTTCCTAGTGACAGGTGCATGACAAGCCCTGATGCCAGGGAGTTGGTGGCTACATATGCCAATGTCCTTGTCCCTTGGATGAGCTGACTGTAAAGCACATGCCGTGGTGTCTCCAGAGACTTCCAGCGGGATCGAGTCCCCATTACCCCCTGCAGCAACCTGCTTGTGAACACACCCCTGATGGCTTTCTCCTTGTCCTGGTCTCCCTTCCTATGTCCTCGTCAGTGTTCCCAGCTTCATCGCCAACATCTCATCTCAGCATCTGCTCCCGGGAGAGCTCCCCCGAGGCAACAGTGAGGCCTTTGTGAGGGTGTGGGGCGCACAGCCCAGACGTGGTGAGTGCTGCCCTACTGTGCCTGGGCAACATTGCTCAGAGGCTGTGAAGAGCAGGTCACTGCGGTGACTGCTGGCAGGAGTCAGGTGAGACGGAGAGGATCAGGTGAGGGGGAGCACACAGGAGTTGGAGGGGTGTCTGATCCTCCTGGAAGACAGAGTTTGTTGGCTTTAAGTCAGCCCTGGGTGGTGACTGTGCTGGGCACTATATGTGGACTGATGCACTTAACCTCACCACTCGTGAAATGGGCACTGTTATCATTATCAATGTGTACAAATGAGAAAACTGAAACCTAGAAGGATTACATGACCAGGAAAAGGGCAGGCTGCCCCCAAATCCTGCACTTTTAAGTTCATAGTTATGGATGATGTGTCGTAACTGGTGATTACCATTTGTAGGTTCACCACAGCCAGCAGAGCCATCAAAGCACCCTGCTCCCTCCACATCTGACCATTTGGTTCCTTAGTGGAGTGTGTGTGTTTGTGAGTATGTGTGAGCTTGTGTTTCAGTGTGTATGTGTGAGTACATGAGAGTGTGTGTTAAGTGCATGTGAGTATCACTGTATGTGTGAATGTGAGTGTGTTTAGTGTGTGTGAGAATGTGAGTGTGAGAGTTTGTGTGTGTGAGTGTGTGAGAATGTATGTGTGAAATTGAATGTGAGAATATGCATGTGTGTGAGTATTTATGTAAATGCATTTGAGTGTGGCTGTATATGTGAAAGTCTGAGTGTGTGTGTATGTGTGACAGTGTGAGAGTGAGTGTGAGAATATACATGTGTGTGAGTATGTGTGGGAGTGTTTATGTAAATGCATTTGAGTATGATTGTATGTGTGAAAGTCTGAGAGTATGTGTATGTGTGACAGAGTGAGTGTGAGAATGTGTGTGTGAGAGTGAGTGTGAGAGTATATGTGTGTGTGGGAGTGTTTGTGTAAATGCATTTGAGAGTGACTGTATGTGTGAAAGTCTGAGAGTGTGTGTGTATGTGTGACAGTGAGCGTGAAAATGTGTGTGAGAGTGAGTGTGAGAGTATATGTGTGTGAGTGTGAGTATGTGTGGGAGTGTTTGTGTAAATGCATTTGAGTGTGACTGTATGTGTGAAAGTCTGAGAGTATGTGTATGTGTGAGAGTGAATGTGAGAATGTGTGTGAGTGTGAGAATATACGTGTGTATGTGTGGGAGTGTTTGTGTAAATGCATTTGAGAGTATGTGTGAAAGTCTGAGTGTGTATGTGTGACAGTGAGTGTGAGAATGTGTGTGAGAGTGTGAGAGTATAGGTGTGTGAGTGTATGTGTGGGAGTGTTTATGTAAATGCATTTGAGTGTGACTATGTGTGAAAGTCTGAGTGTGTGTATGTGTGACAGGTATGAGAATGTGTGTGTGAGAGTATACGTGTGTAAGTGTGAGTATGTGTGGGAGTGTTTATGTAAATGCATTTGAGTGTGACTGTGTGAAAGTGAGTCTGGGAGTGTGTGTGTATGTGTGACAGAGTGACTGTGAGACTGTGTGTGTGAGAGTTTACATGAGAGTGTATGTTAAGTGTGTGACTGTATGTGTGAAAGTGAGTCTGAGAGTGTGTGTGAGAGTGTGCATGAGTGTGAGAGTGTGTGACTGTGTGTGCTTGTGCACTGGTTGCTGGGAACGGGTGCTGGGGGGAAATGTTGAAACATAGAGACCATTTTCCTTGAAGTGTTACCCAAAAAATAACCTCCCACTCTTTTCAATCAAAACAGAACCTGGGTCTGAGTCTTTGGTCTTGGTTTGGGTCTTTTTTCCAAGACCAGAAACTGTTTCTAAATTAGACTCTGACTTAGTGGCCATCAAATAGCTCAAAGCAAAACAACTTCTTGATGAGTTAAGTGTAAATGAGTCAGAGACAGAGAGATTAAATTTTCCCTCAAATACACATGGGTTAAAAAAAATTATAGTCTCCAGAGAGGCTGGCTCCTTGAGGACTGAGCTTTTGCCGAGTCAGCACACTGGAGGAAGGGCCTGTGACTCTCTGCCAAACCCCAAGTGCCAGGGGACCCCTCGTCTCAGCTTCTTGCTGAACCCAGGAAGAATCCATCTTCCTAAATCCTTGCTGTCTGTCAGATCTGAGGGCCCATTTCTGTGCAAATGATTCACTGTTATAATTCATGCCACTCCCTTACAGACTCAGGGACTTTTTATTTTTTATATATCAATTCCTATGTAGTATTTCAAAACTCTCTTTTCTGTCCCTGTCTTCTGCCAGCCCTTCTACCATCTCTTTGCCAACAAATTCAAAACACAGGAGTCAGCGACAGACTTCCTTTGAGTCTGGCCCAGAATCTGACTCTGCCTCTGGCAGTGCACTTCTGACAGGTGCAGAGTGTCAGGAGAAGTGATAGCATGGTGCGGCGCGCAGGCAAATACACTTCTGCGGATCATCATCTCTCCCGCTAGGATCCTTTTGGGTTACAGTGAAATTGCCTTTGGGACAGTTTTTGTTCTTTTTCTTAAATAAATGACAGTGGATATCATTCATCCCCCAATTCCATTTTTAAGAACACAACAATTAGAAAAGGATTAGGATGATTCCGAGTACCCAGAGACTTCTCATTCCAAGTTTTTGTGCTAGAAGTTGTCCCCTGTTGCAGTGTGGCTGTAAAAAATGAGAGTCAGGACTATGAATGTGTCCCCTCAGAGGGTGGCAGGACGGCATTTACCAGGAGCACACGGGCTGCCGATGGGTCACAGCTGAGTGCAGGCTGGACCACTAGCTTCAACTTGCGCAATTGTAGGCAATTCTAATTCCAACGTGGGTGAAATGAACAATCCAGAGCCAGGAAAATAAACCTCTCACTTTGCATTTTAATGCCAATGGATGCGGCTTCCAACACCGAGCCACAGGCGCTTGCCAGGTCCTTTGCGTTTGGTTTGGGTTTTAATGAGCACCCAGAGTGTAGTTGTCTCTCACATTCTTTTTGCGGAACATCCAGATAATCCCTTGGAACACCACTGTGGAAGCAACCCCTGGCATCCCCACCTGCACCATTCCAAGCTTATTGTTCATGCACTTTTTACTCTATGGATCCCGGAAGGGGTTGGGTATGAGAGTGGCACGGATCTCAGAGAACATGCAGGTCAACCTGTGAAATGTTCTGCAGGGTGGGTGGCACATGCCGGTTTAGAATAGAGCTCATCTAACAGCCTGCACACGGCTCTAGAGAGGATTCTCGAGCTCAGCCTGCTCTGACATTGAGCCGTATGTATGCGTGGCGGCCGTGGTAAAGTTGATCAGCAGATGGAAAACTCCACCAAACCTTTTATTGACCATATGTCACTTTTGAGTGTTGTCCAGAAAAGTAAATTTTTAACTAATATATAATTATTTAAGCACCACCAAAAAAAAAAGACAGTAGCTGCACTTGGATTGCTGATGTCTTTCCTCTAGGCTCCCCCAGCTTGCTGGAGTGTCTTGAGCTGATTTCTTTAACCCTGTGCTGTCTCCTGAACCTTCACCAGGTGGCACCATCTTCAGAGCTACACAGTCTGGAATTGGTCCATCTCCCTGCTGTGTCTTCCTTATGGGCTGAGTTCTCTTGCTTTCTATTATTATTCAGTTTGATAAGGGATGCTACAAAGCACAGGCCTCCAGTATTTTAGTGCTTTCACCTCCTTGGCTTTCTAAACTTTTTTTTCCAACCCCTCATTGGTGCAGGGCCCCTTGCATTCTCCCTGGGGTGCAGGGCCCCTTCATTCTCCCTGGGGTGCCTGGGCTGGCCGTTTGCTCAGTCTGCAGGGTTGGTCCTTGCTGTGGACTGTGGGAGGGCAGCTCCTTCTGATTTATGAGGACATGACCTGGGAGGGAGCTCCTCTGGGAACTCAGCTCTCTTTCTGTCAGAAGCATCTAGAAGGAAATGATTGATGTCAGAAATAAGGAGAGCAGGCCTCATCCTGGCTCTTTATTCTCTTCTGGCTCCTCCACTGGTTATAGTTGAAGTGCCAAGTCTTCACTCCCAGCTGTCACAGACATGCCTCTGGCTTAGTGCTCGAGGCCTCCTGGAAGAACAGGCTCCTTGTTATAGAGTGAGGGTTCTGTAGTTGTTCATGGGGTCAAAGTGCTGGGAACAGCCAGGAAGGGAGTGGGGAACCCCACGAACTTGAACTTGCATGCCTGCCAATCACTAACTCAATAATTCAGTTCAGGAATATACAATCACTGAGGTTGTATGATCATAAAATGGCTCTATAGCTGTCATTGTAACCAGCTCTGACTCAAGATTCTGTCTATTAATTCCTGCAAAGCCCAGCCACCTCCCTAATGTTATTCAAAAGACTTTGAACAGTGGTGTGAATAAAAATTATAACAGTGCATCAAACTCAATGATTTCTATAACATCTGGAGCAAAGCACATTAAATGGGGAGTAAAATGCACATTCATCATGGGCGTTTGAGTTTGTTTTTTGTTTTTATAAAGACAGGAAGTAAGAAATACCTTTCCTGCAGGGATTTTTGGTTATCTGTTCCTGTGCTAACCTGTACATCCCGCAGAACAATTATAGCCTTGGTTTTTATTATTTGTAGGAGTTGATTATCTTTTTAGGTCTGATTCGATTTCGTCCTATAGCAATTTCACTTTGGGGGGGTTTAACCTACAGTTAGAATTGCTGTGTGAAATAACCGACCGGTGTACATGGTTAACCATTTCAGCATTATTTATAAAAGCAGGAGATTGGAAACAACTCATATGTTTATCAACAGCAAACAACATTAGGATACATTAGAGAGAGCTGCAGGACATTTGTTAGTGGAAGTCAGGACAGAGTGGGTAGTATACTGCCTTTCAAATCCATACAGTATTTATTTAAATTCTCAAGAAGACACTTGGAAGGATATACAAGGAAGTAAGCTGAGGTCTCAGAAAGAACAGAGTCAATAGGAGGGAAGAAGCCCCTCCTCAGGTTCTTGGATCTGGCTTTGGTACTCACTGTTCTGAAGAAAAATTTCCCTACTAGCTCCCTGCACTGTCTTAAATGCCAAACCTCAGCATCCTTGGTATCTCTGCCCATTGCTGACCATGTACTTCTTCAGAAGGAGGCAGCTCCACTGTAGTCCAATTGGAAATCCAGAATTTTGCTGCTCTCTGTGCTGGGGAGGGAGCTAGTATTTCTGAGTGCCTGCTGTCTTTGCAGAAATCCTTCTTTTAATCATTATAATGGCCCTTTGAGAGAGGTACTTTAATTACACGTATCTCCATTTTCTGGAGGAAGAAACTGAGACCCAGAGAGGTTAATTCACTTTCCATGGGTCCTGTATCTCTTGGCTAATGAGATCAAGACTGAACCCCAGATAGCTGATCTCTACCGCAAGTGCAGGAACGCAGTTAGTGAATGGGAAAGACGGCACGGTCAAGGCTTCTTTCACTGCTTCCGTCTGCTACTCTCCTGACTCTCACTGGCCTGTTCCTCCCGCTGCTCAGGTCCTGATGCCCTACCAGCTGTCTTGCTTTAGTCTTCTCCTCGAAATAGACGTCTCCAAGGTACCTGCCCTTGTGCTCCTCCCCCAACCCCTCTGAGAAGTTTTGCCATCACCCAATGGTTTGCTTTCCAAGTCCACATCTATGTACTCAGACACTCATTTCCACCTGCTCTATGGACATGTCCATCTGGGCATGGAGCTGACACCTGGGGGGCAATATTTCCCAAGGCAAATATATCACCTTTCTGTTTACACGCTAGTTCTTCTGTCCTTGTATTCCTTTACTGATAATACCACCTCCCAAACGTCCCATCCCTTAAACTCAAAACCTCAGAGAAGGTTTTTATTTCTGTTTCTTCCTTGCTTCTAATTTTTAATCAGTAAAAAATGCTGCCCTTTTGAGCCTACCGCCTTCACGAAGCTTGGTACTCAGGACATCATGCCTGGGAAGTACTCGCCTAACTGGCCAACCCCACTCTGTCTTCTTCCTCTGCTCTCTAACAAATACTCCCTGTAGAGTACGGCACCCATCAGGTCATGTGAGGGAGACGTGCAAATGCTGCCTCGGGGCACAGAAATGGAGACGGAAAGGCCCACAGCACAGACTATCACCAAGCTGCCAATTCTCCCTAAGTCTGATCTATACATTACTGGGGCCGCCATAAAAATGCCAACTGGATTTTTAAAAATATTTTTCTATGAACAGACCAGCTTATTTGAGAGCTCTAATGGAAAAATAAATCTACTAGAATATCCAAGAAAACTCCCAAAAGGAGGAATGAAAAGGGAGAACTGACCCTAACAGATATTAAATGCGTAACAAAGTGATGGTCATTAATGTAGTTAGTAATTGTGCATAAATAAACAAGCAGAAGGATAGAATAGAATCAGAAATTGACCCCAACACTTAACAAAGATTTAGTATTTGGCCAATCTTTATCAGCGGGGACAAATTTGGCAATGCAAATGCGTGGTGTTGGGACAATTGGGGAGCCATCTGGAAAATCATAAAGTTGTACTTTTCCTAACTCTTGATACTAAAGTAAGTGCCAGATGGACCATCAACATTGAAAATTAAACTATCAAGGCTCTAGGAAAAAAAAATTTTTTTAAAACATTTTAATGATCTTGAAGGAGAGAAGGTCTTCCTATGCATGATAAAAATCAAGCATTTGTGCATGACAGGAAATGCTGTGAGTAAAGCCAGAAGACAGAGCCTCAACAGGGAAAATATTGATAACAAAGATGTCAGACGATGAGTGAGGTTTGTTACATAAAGAAAAAGGGATCAATAAGAAGATCAACACTCTAATAGAAAAACTATGAACCAATAGCTCACAAAAGGAGACACAAATTGGATTTAGGTATTTGAAAAGATGCCTAGATTCTACACAAAAAGCTATTATAAATTAAAACTGCATTTTTCACCTAACAGCCGAAGGTTTTTTAAAATATATTTTTGGGCACTTAATTTTGATGATATTTTGTAGTTGTTCATAGTTATTTTTAGGTATATAAATCGATACGACCTCCGAAGAGGCCAGTTTTAGAATATCTATAAAAATTTAGAATGTGCCTACCCATTCACATATCAATTGCATGTTTGGGAATTTCTCCTATAGTTATATTTAAACTTGTGCCTGAAGGAATATGTGGATATTCCCTGCAACACTGAATGTAATAGTATGTTCTATCATCCTAAAAAAGAAATGAAAACAAGAATAAAGCCTAGAGCCTGCCATGTTTTTTTTTTTTTTTTTTTTTTTGCTTAAAACCACCTGATTGTTTCCCAGCAGCTATGGAAGTTTTGGTAATCTGGCCCACCCAGGGTCAAATGCCCACACTGTCTGCCCTGTTCATTCCCATCTCCATAACACTGTGTATAAATCCTGCTGCTTAACTTGCAGCCTCACCCTGCTTTTTCCTAACCTGTGAATCCTAACTTGATTCACAGACTATCTCTTGCTGAAAACACCCTCGAACACTCCACAATTCCCCATCTGCAGGTGAGAATCTCTACTTCCTCTGCCTTTGGACATGACCTTTTTCCATAGCAATTTGGGGGTGTCCCTTGAGCAACAGTGATGTTTCCAAACTCTTCTTTTGATGAAAACTGTTTCGATATGACCTACATAAAACATCATTCACTAACCTTTTCATCCAAGAATAAAAATACCTTCATGATTTTTTTCCCTGATTATGTAAGTAATAGGTACATACTTTAAAAAGTGGAAAATCTCAGGACTCATTCCCAGATGTGTATGTGTGCGGTATGTGTGTCTGGGGTGTACAGTTGAATAAAGGAACAAATACATTTCCTAAAGTAGATTTCAGGGTCAAAGAATGTACATATTTAAAATGTTGAATATGTTGCCAAACTGATCCCTGGAAAGATTAATGATTTCATTCACCATATTAATTGAAAACCTCATATGTGCCAAGAACTCTGTGCTACATACTTATGATACCACTGTGCTCAGAACTGTGTGCTAAGTACTTATATGATCCACACTGAAGTCTGGTTTAAGTATTACTGAGAAAGATACTTAGCACTTTTGGAAAGTAGAATGGAAAGGATTTGACCTACTTGAAAATTCAGTGATGACTTTCTGGAGGGAGTGACAGTTCAGGTAAGACCTAAAGGTTAAAGAGGAGTTATCTAGACTAACCAGGGAAGAGAGCACACTTTAGATGTAGCCTGTGGGGATGTGGGTGCACAGGAAGTAGAAGAGGGCTTTTGGGGTGAGATGGAAATGAGGGGAGTGTGGGGCAAGGTGAGCCTGGAGATAGGGGTGGGGCGCATACCAGGGGTGCATTAGTAGGTCTTATTTAGGATTTTATTGCTTTTCTAACAGCAAAGAGAGGTGTATGCAGATTTGGGGGATCATATTTGTGTTTTGAAAGGATAAATTTGGCTGTGTAGAAAGAAGTACGAACAGAGGCAAAACTAAAGACAGTGCCATGAGGTAGGAGGCTACTGCAGTGGTCTAAGTGACAGGTGGTAACAGCCTAAACTGGTCCGAACTACAGATCATAATACATAGTTTGCACCAGGAGGCTCAAGGCAGAAATACAGAAAAGTGGAAGATTTTATGATTCCACTAATTTGTACTGCTACCAAAAGTGCTATCGCTGGTCTTTTTTGCCTTTGCCAATCCAAAATGAGTATAAGCACGTGTCATATGTATTGTGTAATATGTATATACAACACTACATTACGTGGACAGAGTGCATTATGTACCTAAATTTTCCCTTCTTTGATAATTAGTGAGGATGAACATTTTTTTCATATTTCATTGGCTATTTTGATTTCTATTCCTTTCTTCCTTTGAAGTTCCTGTCCCTACGCATTGTCCATTACTGAAGTTTATGTTCTTTTTCTATTCTGGGACGCAGTCCAGGACCTCACACTGCATTCAGTTACCATGTCTTTCTTGTCTTTATTGATTGATGACAGCCTCTCAGGTGTATATCTTTTTATTAATGATTTGAATAGACCATTGGTATATTGATTCAGAGCAGAGCTTGGTAAGAATCCAAGTGTAAAATCAAAGAAATCTTAAACCAATTTAAAAATAAAAAGCAAAGGACAGTCTATGACATAGATTGCAAACACTTTTTCCAGTTTGTCTTTTTGTTTGTTCAACTTGCTTGAAGTTTTTGATGTGTGTGTATCACATCAAATTGATCTTTTCCTTTTTACTATTTCTGGCTTTGATATAATGCTCAAAAGTCCTCCTCTTTCAAATGTTATAATGAGCTATCCTCTATTCCTTTTACAGACATACATTTTCAAGTATATCAAATAAGATGCAAAACAGACATCCTTTAGACAATGCCTTATTCTCTCCTCCCCCAACTTTACCAGATGGGGCAATAAGATGCAGTGCTGAGGTGGCACTTATGATACGAAATCAGCCATGTCAAATGTCTCATCTAAGCATCTGAAATGGTTTGAGTGCAAAGATCTTAACTTGGGCCTGACCAAGTTCTTCCCTGTGCCAGTGCTATTTTTTAATCATCTTACGAATCCTACCAAATCATAAATTTTTTGAAGGCAGAAACCACATCTATTTATGTTGTACAGTCCACCTGTGGCTGGGCCCCTTTCACAGCCTCTGCCAGGATAACATGTCAATGCATTACTCCCATGGGAAAAAACACAAACTCTCGACTCACTGACAGAAGTGTCGATTTTCTCCAGCAAGACAATCAAATGCCTGCATGGGGCAGCATTTTTGTCCACTTTCTCCTCCACAATTTCTCTCCAGGGAGAGTAAAACCCTGCTCAGAAAAATAACACCCCAACCCACCCCTACCAGACCTTATATTTTTCTTCAAAAGTCCATTAAGGGTTTCAGTTCATCATGTCTGTGTCTCCTGATGTTTTTCTTAGGAGACTTGGGGCACGGCAGAGTCAGTACCTACTTGTGGGAATCCATGAGTCGGGACTGGGAGGCAATCCTGCATCCCAGAATCTAGGATGTAGAAAAGACCATCTCCTTTCCTAATTCCTTCCTGTTTGTGGAGAGAATTAGGACTCTTGGAGCCCAACCACTGTTTTATGGACTATCACATCAAGTTAGTTATAATAAGGACCGATCTTAAGTTCACATCAAAGTGCTTAGTTACTGAAGCAACATTTTCTTAAGTGGTCCCTTAGCATAAGATGCATGGGACCATGTTACTGCAAAGCGAGCAGATGGTCGAGGTGAGCTAGAAATATGGAGGTCACCTTTCTATCCTGGGTGGCCAAAGAGATCCAGATCTATTTGGGATAAAGCCTCAGCTAGAAACCAGCAGTCCCCAGATGTGGAGTTTATCTCTTCCCCCAGGAGGGGGAAGAAGAAAGGAGTGGAGCCACTGGTGCAACACTGGACGAAGCCAATGTGAGCAATTTCAGTCCCAAGGAGCAAACCACATGCACACAGGGGAGCAAGGCAGTGCAGAGGGCAGACGCTTAGCTTCAGTTGACTGATGCCTCACCCAGAGTTGGATTTCGAGAACAGCCATGGGACATTTGAATGTCAACTGAACACAGAGAACAAGATGGAAGTCAAGTTCAAGCTATTAAAGGACTCGTGTCCTGGCACCTAATTTAGGCCTAACGGTGAATAAGGTCATTTCCCTCTTTTCCTCCCTCTTTCATTTCCTAGTGACCCATCCTGCCCCTGATCCCTGGATCCTTTTTTTTTTGTTTGTTTGTTTGTTTTGTTTTTTTGAGACGGAGTCTCCCTCTGCTGCTCCAGGTCTGAGTGTCATAGAGTCATAGCTCACAGCAGCCTCAAACTCTTGGGCTCCAGCAATCCTCTTGCCTCAGCCTCCAGAGTAACTGGCCCTATAGGCATCTGCCATAACACCTGGTTAGTTTTTCTATTTTTTAATAGAGATGGGGTCTCACTCTTGCTCAGGTTGATCTGGAGCTCCTGAGCTCAAAGGATCCTCCCTCCTTGGCCTCCCAGAGTGCTGGAATTACAGTGAGCCTCTGTGCCCAGCTCCCAGGATCCTTTCAATCTTAAATCACCTATCACAAGTTTGCCTTATGTGAGCCAATCTCTTCTTGGCCATGTGACCTCAGGCAAATAACTTTCTCTTCTTAGCCTCATCCTAAAGCAATAAGGAAAATAGTGAGACAGAGTGTGGGTAGAGCAACCAGCACAGGGCCGGTACCTTGAAGGGCTCCTCTGGTTTGTATTAAGAGAAGACAATTTTTCAGCTATCAAGGTACCTGAGGCTTCTCTTTCTCGGGAGCTGCTGGAGGGGAGATTCCTTAAGCACCAAGGACCAGAGGCATACTTCTTCCCACTTCCTTCCTCAGCAGTGTTTCCAGCATTTAGATTTCTTGCACATTTTGAAATCCTGGAAGATGAGTCCCTGGTCTCTATTCAAGTGCCACAGCCCATGAGTTATGGCTTCCACTGACCCCTGTGCAGGGCAGCACAGGCTCTGGCAACAGCTGCGAGAAACGCGGTAAGAGCGGGTGGAACCCGAGCTGCCGCTGGGTTAATGAGGCTGCGGTGTTGGGGTGGCTGTCTCGAGGACTATAAAATAAGAAAGAAAGAAAGGAAAACAAGAAAACAAATCCCAAAGCCCCAAACAAAGACAGATGTTTTGACTTAGGAAAAGAGCATAAAGAGATATTAGTTTAGAAATGTGTTTTCCTACCAGCAAATTGATACTTAATTGGGTTAAAATTAATGGGAAAGCATTTTATATTTTTAAAAATACTGACCCAAAAAGCAAATGAAAATGTAGATCTCTCTATTTCTCCATCTGCCCCTTTTGTTTCTCCATTTTCCTCTCTACTCCTCCAATACAAAGAACTCCCGTCCTCATATCTGTTCATTCCCTGGGGATCCGGGGGCTGGCCCAGTGATATGGAGGATGTCATCTGTAAACAGGAATCTTGGAATTTCTACCCACAGACTACTGATATTACTACCTGAATCTGACTATGCCAAAAACTTCAGTTCATTTAAATGTGGGTTTAGTATTTTGACGATGTTTAATGTTGTAAGGAGAGAATGATTATTTCCAATATTTGCAGGACACTGGAGCCCTGGACTGGGCTGCAGGAGACATAAGTTGCAGCTCCCAGCTGGCCCCTCACGGAGGTATGACTTTGGGGTAATAACTCAAGTTCTTAAGCACTCCACTTTCTGCTGTCTCATCCTCCTTTAAGATGCAGTCTCAGTCTTGGGCAGGGCTGCTGTGTAGGGTTATACAGGTTAGACACCCATTCTGGGTGCAAGTACAGGTTTTTCCCCTTGCTGAAACTCTGCCTGCTCAGAGGGGACCACTGTTTGCCATCTGTGACCCTGAGTATGGGCCTGGGCAAAGACCCTCCTGAAAGTGGGGTAGATGAAGATGGAAGAAGCATTTTGGACAGACTGGTAGCTGAAAGCCAAAGATGTGACTATGCCTGCAGGATGATTAAGGGTGACCAAAGACAAGAGAAGACAGAGTGAACAGTGTGGGAGAGCAGAGAGGAGGCCAACAGTGTAGGCTGAGAGGCATCCGGGGAGCAATCTGCAGAGGACAAGTGGAGGATCCTTCCATGAGGCAGGGGAACGTGGAGTGCAGCCTGGCTACAATTCAGGGGCAAGATGGTGGGACGGGAGGGACTGGACTAGGAGGGCTGCACATTGCCTTGGTCTACAGAGATACGAGCATGGCTAGAGTGGACTGAGGGCTTGGTTTTAGGGATTTGGAGTGGGGGACAGGCTGGGAGAAGGTAGAAAAAAGAGTGGAACATGAGAATGAAATAGATTCCAAGCCCATGCTTTTCAGGTAATGAATAGCTGTGATTTATTTACTTTGATGTAGCTGAATAGAGTTTGTCCCTGGCAGAGTTTACTCTCTGTAGTAAAGTGGTTTGCATTGTGCATGGCTGCTCCTGATTGACTGGCCTCCTGCGGTGTTGAAGGCGTCCTAAGGTGAACAGATGCTGAAGAGAAGCAGCTGGAAAGGTCTAAGGTGGTGTTAAAAATAAGAAAGCCTTTAAAATGTGGTGTTAAAAATAAGAAAGAATTTTACTCGGAATTCCCTAGACCTGGCTGGTTTGAGAGAAGGAGACAGATTATGATCCGGAAGAGAAGGGCAGGAAATGTGAACAAGTTTTAAATACAAATGACTGCAAAGAGCCAAGGCTGGAAAGAGGTGTGCAAATTCTAGATTTAACACCGGAGTCCTCAGATGGAGCAGGGGAAGGTTCCTGGGTGTCCAAAGACAAGGTAGGGGGCAGATGAGAAAACAATCTGTCAGATTTGGGGCAAGTGGAGAGGTTCCATTTGAATCGGTGGCTTGGAGTGAAAGCAGGGTGGAACAGGTGCCTCTGACCCAGAATTGGGACGGGGAAGAGCACAGGCTGCCCCAGGAGCTCAGCCAGAGGGCCGTAGGGCTGAGAGACAGCCAGCAGAAGCAGGGCCACGCTCCAGACGGACCTCAGGCCAAGCTGGGCTAAGCATGACGTGGATGTTGGTGAAAACTCATCACAGCTGTCAGTATAAATCTTGCTTCCAAAATTTTCCAAAAATGTGCTGAAGAGATTTTCCTGGGAGCTGTGTGAACTGCCAGCCTATCTATGGGGAGCAATTCTGCTTTCTTACTTGGTTGGGAGGCTGAGGAGGACAAGGGAGCAGGTGGGATAGCCCACCGAGGGTAGCCCCGGGTTAGATGTTACGTGGTACGTTCTGGCGCTTCTCAGAAGGTTGACCTTAGCAAATGGGCCCCTTGGTTTTTAAGGTTCTTTTAGGTTCTCTGAGATGAGATAAACCTCATGCCCCTCTATGTAATGTTCTCAGCTCAGTCTTCAAGAAATGCCAGAGGCTTGTTCACATTAGTAACAACAGCTGAGTGCCCCAATCATCCCACAGGGACAGCCAGTCCTCAAACATTTAGTCTGATGCACCATCCTTACAGTCTTTGTCCCTCAGTCCACGCGTCACACAGTTCCCTGCTAGCCCCACACCTGGTGCTTGCACCCACTACCAAGAATCCTGACACGGCTTTTTAGGCAGGCATCATTTGAGCAAAGGAGAAATCCGGATTTGGAAAGGTAAGTGGCCTGCCCAAGATCGCAGAGCTGAGAGTCCAATCAGATTACGCTTTGCCTGTTGTATGTTAATTCCTCATACTCACGCCTGGAATTGCCCTTATGTCTTCAAACCCAAATTGATATTTCACAAAAAAGAATTCTATTCTATTCCTCATAGCTTCATGGAGACACTGCTCACTGAAACAGATCCACTCACAGAAACTAACCTTTGACAAACATTGTCAAATCATGATTCGTAAGCCAGAAAAGAAAATCAAGTAAAATTATATTCTTTTGTTTCTTTTAAATCTTCCATTAAACCAAAAATCTCCAATGAACCAGAAAATCTCTCTACAAAAACCATTAAGTTAAAAATAAACTGGAAAAATTGACTGGCAATCAGCAAGAATAATAGAAAATTAAAGACCCTCAAACTAGAGCAGTAATTATACTATTGATCTGAAGGATTAAGGCAAAGAAAGGGAACTTGGGGATAGAATGTGACTAATGATTGCTGTCCTTTGCCTGGGAACTTGGAGGTATGACAGGTGATTAAGTTTTAGGACTCAGGAGGAGAGACTACCCTCTCCCCACAATAAAGAAATTTGTTCAGGTGGCTCATACCTGCAATCTCAGAACTTTGGGAGGCTGAGGTAGGAGGATCGCTTGAGGCCAGTTCAAGACCAGCCTCAGCAATGTAGTGAGATCCACCCCACAGTCACCTCTACAAAAAAAAAAAAAAAATTAGCTAGGCAAGGTGGCATGCACCTGTAGTCCCAGCTACTCAGAAGGCTGAGGCAGAAGGATGGTTTAAGCCTCGCAGTTCAAGGCTGCAGTGAGCTATGATTGTGGCACTCCTCTCCAGCCGGAGGTGACAGGGTGACCCCAGTATTACAAAAGCAAGTGCTGCTTTGGTCCTTGAGGCCCAATCACTTTACTCTTTGAAGAATTTAGGTCTTGACCCATCTGTGTCCTCAGAGTATCTGGACTCTGTTAAGTTCTTGCTCAATGGATGAATCAATATTCTACAAATGACATCCTTCTGATATTACTTCTAAATAAAAGGATTTGGGGAGGGTGGGAGGCAAGCAGGCCTTGACCATCCTCTATTTGCAACCATAACCTGCCCTGAGGACTGTTTCTCCTCTCTGCCGTAAGGGATCCTATGGAAGAGGAATCCCTTTCTCCGAGGCAGTGTGGAGCTGACATCCTTTCTATTGTCTAGATTCCAGCCTTGTGGGCCCCTGAGGGCTTCCAGGCAGCACCGTGAGCCTTCTCCTTACCTTACTGCCACCATTCCCAGGTGGCCTGGCCAGGCTGTTTCGGGTTGTTCAGTTCAGCTCCTAGAAACTCAGACCTCACTTAATTTTTCTCATCCAGTCCTTGGAGTTTTCTTTCTCTCACCATAAATAAATCTACGGAAAGTACCCTGAAGTCACATTTTAGGTTTCTCTTGAGAGGAGACTCCGTTCACTCATTTACTCCACAGCTATTAGTGAGTGCTCACTGATATCTTTCTCAACTTCACATGCTCTGCTATTACTGAAGCTTCAGCTCTGAACCGCACAGACAAGCTGCTCTTCTCATGGAACTCACCGCGTGCTAGTGCTGGGGAGAAGGGCCCAGGTGTGGTGAGCTCTGCGGTGACTGGCCCCTTCCTCCCCACTGCCAGGCAGCTTCGCCATAGGAAAGGATACAACATCTTTTCTGAATGGTCCGAGTAGGTAACAGGGATGACATTGAGAATCTCACCCTCTCTGCCCTGGTTTCCTGCAAAGAGCTTTATATGGTCTGTAGGACATGCCCTTTCTGACCAGCCGGGGCACTGGGCTGCCCATGAAGATGGTCACATTGTACAGGAGAGACTGCTCTCAGCCACACCAGCTTCCCAGCTGCTTACTGCATTTCTCATGCACCTTTGCCCCATTGCTCAGTGGAAGGTGTGCAGGAAAAAAAGGATTGACTCTGATAGTCACGGAAACTACCTGGGTTGTGACTTAGGAACAAAGGCTGCTACCTTGACCTCAAAGTGTGCTCTGGTCTGAAGCTGGCTGCCTGGATATTTTCTTCTCTCTGTGGGGCCATGTAGTGTGGTTAGCGATGAGGCCCCAGAGCTCAGCTGTGTACTTGGGATTCCCCGGCTTCTTTCAAGAGGGTCAAGGGTGGTGGTGCAGGGCTTTTCTCTGCTCCAGGAGTGCTGTGAGGGTGGTCTGACTCATGAAGTGGTGAGCTCGCACCTTCTCCACCCTGCAAAGAGCTTTGGGGAAGATGTGGCTCCCACAAGGGTATTGCCTTCTTGGGCTTGCGGGACTGAGATTGGTGGGTTACTACCCAATCCTCCAAAGAGCTCTGGGTAAAGGAATAAGTGATTGGGTTTCCCTTGGGGATTCTGGATCACGGAGCATTGCACCTGAACTCTGGGACAACTGTAGCCAAAGTGCTAGCTTTATTTTTAGCAGCCCTTGAACAGGTCTGGCCTGGGTCACCAAAACTAATTTAGGAAGCTGGCTCCATATTCTACCTGTCTCCCAAGGAGCTTGAGTCATTGGGCTAAAGATTTGGCAACTCCAAGTGTTCACATCATTAGCTATCAAAAGCTAATTAAAATAGTTTTCTGAAGCCACCAAAAATTCATTCTGAAACAATGCAAGGTTATAAAATACAGAAAACAATTCAAGTAAAGAATTGTTTTGAGGTGGTGGCAGATCATGGGGAAAGTGAAAAATGTCCACAAGGTTCACCTTCGCCACAACAAGAATTCCTCGTGCAGGGATTTTCTCCCTTTCCTCCCATCCTGCTGCCTGGTTATGTAGACTTTGCCTTCTCAACGGCTGGGACTCTGCCTTCTGTTTTCCCTTTTCCTACCCCTCTCCCAAAGCAGAGAGGCGAACCACAAAGACATAAAGGAACAAAGCCAAATGCTACAAAACATTAATGGAATATTCACTCCAAATGAGATTTTTAAAGAGGCACTTTAAATGCAGCGAAGACTGAAGCACCAACATCAATGTTCCTGTAAGCAGAAAATAAAATCTACAGATAAAGTTTTAGTGGAAGGAGTATCATTTTATTTCATTAATATTCATATTCTGAACTCCTATGTGCAACTGCAGAGAACTTCATGAGACAATTTTGCTCTTAGGAAACAAATGACAGCCCAAGACCAGCCTAATGAACATTCAAAACATCATCCCTACTGGGCACAGGTGTTTCCCAATTGCCGCCTAGGCTGGTGGTTAGTGGGTTGGAGCTCCAAGCACCATTGTCATATGTGCTCTTGACTTTTGCAGCTCACATGCTGCTGAAATGAAATGGGGCAATTTGTCCTGTGTCTGTGTTGGAGGGGACAGGATTGAGAACCTCCTAGCAATGTAACTGTCTTCTAGTTTGCCATACTCATGGTCAGAATGACAGTCCTCTCAGCTTCCTCTACCTGTTCAAGGACAGGTTAACTGTGAAGTGTGGAGAGTCTCCTCCTGGTCAACTCCACTGCCTCACAGCCTGAACACCAGGGAGGCCCTGAACATGGACTCTGGTGACCTTCTCTGAGTAGATGCAAGGTGTCAGACAAGGCGTAGTCCCTGTCCAGAACCAGCAGAGTTTTATTTTTAGATGAACTGGCCTGGCCTTGTGGGGGATCCCTGGACTACAGGCTCATATTTGCAAGGTGCTTTGCTACTTATAAAGAATGTCCGCAACTCATCATTTCATTCATCCTTGATGCTGGCATTGCATTTTGTCCCCAAGACATCGAGAAGTGGCCTTTCCACTTTTTAGTCTCTCAACACTGGGCTTTTGTTCCCAAGCCGGCACTAACTCCCCTCCTTCCACAGTTGCTCAGGAGACAAACTGAGGATCTTTATGGATTCCCCAGGGGAATTGCCTCTCTCTTTAAAATTCATGGTGGTCACACAGGGGTGAGGTCAGTAGACAAGAATATCCAGGTTAGAGAGAAGGGGAAGGAGCCCAGAGGAAAACCAAGGATTTCAGCAGAATACATTTGAATGGGAAGAAATCCGAAAGAAACCCTGGAGGGGGAAACTACAAAAATTGTAGCTGAGAAACCTGGGAAAGTGTCTGATCCAGATAAGCAGGGTTTGATTTAATCTCTAGATTTTGGTTGCTTACTTCCCAGACTGTTTGCTGTCAGGCATGCACAATCAATTGGCCTAAGGAGATAAGGTACCTGTTGAAATTAACATGGGAAAGAAAAAAATGGCACATTCTGTGGTCAAAGTGTTAGTTTCCCTCAGCAAAAAGACAGGGGAGTTAAAGCAGAGGGAAGGAGGCTGGGTGGCTCTCCCATCCTGGCCAGGTGGCTGGGCGTGAGATGATGAAGAGGGTGGACCTGGGCACAGTGCAGCACCGGGCCTCCTCAGATGCCAGGGGACACCAGCCTCAAGGGGCAGAATAACGGGTGGTTCAAAGCACTGGCTTTGTTTGTTTTGTGAGACAGAATGTCACTGTAGCCTTTGGTAGAGTGCTGTGCTGTCACAGCTCACAGCAACCTCCAACCCTTGGGCTCAGGTGATTCTTTTCCCTCAGCCTCCTGAGTAGCTGGGACTACAGGTGCCCACCACAATGCCTGGCTATTTTTTAGAGACGGGGTCTTGCTCTTCCTCAGGCTGGTCTTGAACCTATGAGCTGAAGGGCAATCCACCCACCTCAGCCTCCCAGAGTGCGGGGGTTACAGGCGTGAGCCACCACACCCTGCCAAAGCACTGGCTTTGGAGACAGGTTTCCTGAGGTCATGCCTGATGCTGCCAGTTTTCCTTAGACTTACCCTGTCTGTACTTCAGTTTTCTCTTCTGTAAAATAGAAATGATAAGGCTGATGCTTGGATCAGATGAATAAAACTAACATGCTTACACTAGTGCTTGGGTGTAGTTGGGTTCTACAGATGGTAATTACAGTTATTATTATTAGGATTACTGTGATAGCCTCCTAACCTGCTTCCTTTATCCAGACTCTTCTGTTTTAATAGTGCTTAGTTATTTATAGTTCTTGGATCCAACCCAGATCTACTGAATCAGAATCTTTGTGGCAGGAGCCTGGGAATCTGTGTTTTAATAAATGCCCTGAGTAAGTCTGGAAACTGCTGTACAGTGCAAACGCCTCAGCTGGGCCTCCAATATGGGAGGGAGATCCCATCACGCAGGCCTGCCTTGCCTCTAGCTTCCCTCGGCTGCTCTGCCCACAGGCCACATCTTCCTTCCTGACCATGAAGGCCTTAATTTCCCATCTTTGTAGGGGAATTGCTGTCTCCTTCCTGCTCTTGGCTGTGCTCAGCTCTCCCCATTGGGTGAGGAGCGCTCCCTTCCTCCCCCCTCTGGCCATGTGCCAGCACCGCACAAGTGTCTTTCTGGGATGTTCCCTTCACTCCTCCCTCCTCATCCAGCAGAACTCCTCATGGCAGAGCTGGCCATGGCTGTCTTCTCCAGAGCCCTGTGTCCCAGCTCACCTGCAATCCCCTCCAAGCTGGAAATTGGGCTCCAGCCAGGAGAAACAGGCATCCACGACCCTATGTCACCAGCTGGGACAGCTGCACTGCCGGGGGAGGAGAGGATCTTGCCCCCTCAGCTGTCAGATGTGGCACTTACTCTCATGCCACTGACACACAGTGGCCTTCGTGCAGCCGTCATCGAGTGGCAGACCCTTCCTCCTCCACGCCTCGTTTAGACTCTTTTCCTTGTGTTTAGTCCAGTTCCTCCAACTGCTCTGTTGCCACTTTGCACTCTCCACTGTCACTGCCCACACAGGATGTGGGTCCCCTTCCCACTGCCTTTGTTCAGGGCTTCTAACCACCACCCTTGGTCTGGCTGTCCCAACCAGGACTGCACCATGGCCTGGCCATCAGAGGGAGAAACTTCTCTGAATCTGGATTTACAGAGGCCGTATGGTGACAAGGAGGTCAGAGCTGGGGCTTGGGGCCCCAGACCAGCCTCAGTGGCAAACTGCCCTTGAGACACAGGAACTGGCCAAGTGGCAGACATTCCTGGTGTTTCTGCTGCCGCCTTCACTGTCCCAGGGGCTCACCACAGGCTCTGGGAGGTCTGTCTGTCATCTGGACCTGATGGCTAGCAGACCCTGTCCCCTTCCTCCCAGCCCTTGCTCTGCTCTGTCCTCTGCCACAAAGAGGCAAAGGTGGGAGGGTGGGAGCTTCCAGTGGATGGTGCTGATACATTGTGACTTTGGGGATATGATATTTAGCACCCCATCACGGTGGAGAGGCTGGGGGAGGCCTCTGTCCTCCACTTTGTCTCTTCTCCAAGGGCAAGAAGAGGGCAGTGGAAAGGCACAGACAGTGCCATTCCATGGGACTATTTATTAACTTTTTTTGGGTATAGATTTTATTCTTTTTCCAATTATCAAAGCTGACTTTTTTGCAGGAACAGATATATGACTTACAGTTTAATTTATTTTTTCATTCAGCAAATATTCACTGAGAACACTGTCTGCCTGGAGCCTCAGGTGGAGGAGCTGGAAGGAGGCGGGGTGGAACAGACCGTGCCTGGGGTTGAGTAGGCAACTCTTAGATGAGGAAATTAAGGCCCATGGAGGTACATATACAAAATAAGAAAGGCTCAGAAAATCCTCCTTGACTGCAATGCCTGGGAAAGGTGTCCAGGGAAGCAGAGCTGGGGTTGGTGGACCCTTGCAGCCAGAGAAGTGAGGTGGGCACCACAGGTGGGAAAGCCAACCAGAACACATAGAGGGAGATGGGAAGGTTCTGGCATGTTTGGGAAATGAATAATGTTTTGTTTGGCTAAAGCCTGGGGTTTCTGAGGGTAAGTGAAAAGTCTGGAAATGTTGGCCAACGCAAGTGTGTGGAAGGCCTTAGAATGAGACGAGGGGTTGTGACCTGAGCTGGTCAGATATTGATCCCCTGAAGGCTGTTCTTTAACAGACAGATGAGTGGACTGGACAACAAACTGTGCTTCAGGAAGCTGGATCCCACTCTACACCAGGAAGACCATCAACACAACAGCTTGGGAGGAAAGGGGTGTGGCAGCATAAATAGACGTGAAAAGATGAGATAGCAAGAGTGTCCCGAGAAACACTGTGCACGATTTGGCAAGTTGGTGGGGAATTTCTCGGGGTATGTTCGCAGTGCCTCTTAGTGCCTCCTGTACATTGTGTGTGAGAATCAGCAACGTGGGCACAACAAAGGTGAAAAAAACATAGAGCTCACTGCGAATGGAAAAGGGACTTACAGGAGAACCCCTGCTGGCCCTCCTTATTCCCATTGGAAAAAAGAATCAGAGATGATTGTCTATTTTCTTTAAATGTTTTCCTCCATAGTCTTCCTGAAGTACAGATGAGGGAGAAAGGGTCCAAACGCACTTACTCTCTGAGCCTGCCCGGGATAGTTTGATGATTCTGTTTGACTTTGTTTCATTCAGTAGCTATTTCTTTTGACCCCAACATGTAGCATGAGTAAGAGACCACCCCTGTTCCACCCCCACCCACGCCACCCCCAAGACCTCCCGGCTTTTGAGGAGGATCAGAGGAGCGTGACAAAGAACACAGGGGCCGGTCACGGAGGGGGACACAGAGCCAGTGGTGTGGGGCTGAAAGGGGGCCTTGTGCCTTGGCAGGGGGAGGGAGCTGAGGGGCATCTTCACAGACTTTGGACAGGGTAGGGTTTCAAAAGGCAGATGAAGGGGAAGGAAGGGAGCATTCCAGGGGAGGGAAACGGGGGAGCCCAGGCGCGAAGCCAGAGGACGTGGGGCACGTTTGGGGCATGTTACATCATCTTGTTCAAAAGGGAGATAGGCCCAGCACAGCCTTGTTTATAGCTAGTATTTTCTTTTGTTTTGTTTTGTTTTGTTAATGAAGTCAAGAATAACAGTTGGAAATCTAATTAAGTGGTTTAGAGTGTGGTTTAGTTGTTTTCAGTTACACAATGTTCTGGGTTTCTTTTGGGGCCTACAAGACATCCTGGCTTGATGGCCAATTGTCAAGGTGCCTGCGATCAGGTGATTCCTCTGTTCCAGCCCAAAAGTGTGACAACTGGGCTTTGACTTTGGCCATGATACATCCTTGAGAAAGCAACTTTAATTCCTCACCATCCAGGAAGTGAAACTCCCACTGCTTTCCCTATAAGTCTGTTTAGGTACATGGAAATGTATGGGTGACGGGACATAGATGAAAATAAATGGCAATAACTGAGTTTCATAAATATATTCATGAAAATTCAAATGCTCAAGGCTGGGGCCAGGCCAAAGTTAGTCTTTTGTCCTCTTTTGCTTCATCCTTCTGGATCTTCCTTCTCTTTCAGAGTTGTTGATTTATCAAAGAGCAGCTAGAAATATTATGACAACACTATTTTTTTTCATCCTAAATAAAAGGATGAGAAAGGCCACCCAAGAGAAAGAGGAATAATTAAACAACTTAATTATCAGCAGTAAATTGCCAGCAACTCTCTGTAACATCGTGTGCTAGCATATGATTAAAGTAAGTACAAGAAGAGACGTTTTTTGGCAGAGCATGGGAGGGTGATGGCAGTGGGAGAGCTGGGGACTTGCTTGTCAAAACAAAAAGCCTTCTCATAAATCCATTAGAAGCAAACCCAGACATATCACTGAGCATGAGGTGTTGAATGTGGTACGTGATTGCTTTCGTTTCTGTGGGCTGATAGAAGAAAATACTACAAACTGGGTGATTTAAAAATAACAGAAATTTATTTTCTCACAGTTTTGGGGATCAAAGCCCCAAATCAAGGTGTTTCCAGGACCACCTTCCCTCTGAAGACGTTAGGGAAGAATCCTCCCTGACCTCTCCCAGCTCCTGGTGGCTGCAGGCATTCCCTGGCTGAAGGCATTCCCTGGCTGAAGGCTGTGCAGCTCTGTCTCTGCTTCCGTGTTTACGAGGCCATCCTCTCTGTGTGTCTCTGTGTCTGAAATCGCCCTCTGCCTTTCTCATGCAAGGATTCACACATGGCATTGGATTTGGGGCACACCCTACCTTCAAGATAATCCTTGAGGTTCGTAGTTTAATTCCATCTACAAAGACTCTTTTTCTTTCCAAATAAGGTCACATTCATAGGTTCCAGGGATTAGGACAGAGATAGGCATTTTGGGGAGCCACTATTCAACCCTGATACTTTAGATGCATTCTCTGCCAGCACACAGATGCCAGCTGGATGCCCCTGGATGTT
This sequence comes from Loris lydekkerianus, assembly GCA_963574355.1. Lineage (NCBI taxonomy): Eukaryota > Metazoa > Chordata > Mammalia > Primates > Lorisidae > Loris > Loris lydekkerianus. Next base: position 85,949 of record CAUYPK010102872.1, read on the forward strand.
CAATACATCTTTACCAATGGGATGGTAGTCCTTTAAGCAGAAGACCAGGGTTGAACAGGATTCAATGCAAGGAGACTGGAGGGGATGGAGAGCCCTCTGAGTCCCTTAGAATCCCTCTAAGTAGGCTGCTCCTGGAACAAAAGGAGTTACATAACGTACTGGACAGAGATTATAAATTCATTTCTCGAGGCACAGTGTATTGTGAAACCCTACTTACAGCTTTCCTGATAGACTCCGTGGCTGGGAATTAGAGCTCTCCCAAGATAGTTGCCCATGTGATAGATACATTTCGTTGTTCTTAACAGACTATGTTGTTTCCTGCTTTTTTTTTCCCTCTTAAAAATAGAAAACTTTGAACTGATTCAGTTGAATGTGTGAAATGCTGAAAGCTCTAAAATACTGAAATGTTATGGAATAGAAGAAAGTGCGTTTTATAGCAAGCTCCCTAAATGAATGGAAGATAGCCCAGTGAATAATACACACCTCAGAATTTCTTGAGAATACTGAAAGGCATCCCATGAGGGTCCAGGGTTCCCTTTTTTTTTTTTCATGTGGGGGTCTTAAGACACAGAGTAGCAGGGCCATACACGTAAAGTTAGCTCCCTAAATCTTAGTGGCAGAGAGCCCTTTTTCCCTTTGGTCTCTGGAAACACAGCCACCCAGGTATTCCTGCCACTATCCCCAGTAGGTTGCCTGGAGAGCACTGACTCACTGGAAATGTTCTCCTTTCTAGAGTAAACAGCTAGAATAAAATCATGTTAGCACCATTTGCCAATTTGATTTTTAATTGGCTAATATGCCTTTGATCACTGAAGGGGAAATAAGTGAACGAGGGCTGGCTCAAGCTTAAGGACCTGCATTATTATCTTGTACGTTCCTTTAGATCATTTTCCACCATCCACCTGAAATGCAGTTATTTATTAGCATAATATGGTTACAGATCTATCTGCGGGGCTTAAAGATGGAAATTGAAACTCTGTGATGATTTAGCTGAAAGTTACTGGAGCATTCATAATGCTGTCAGAATTACAAGAGAAACCACATTAAGAAAACGTGGCACTAGTTGCTATTAAATGGATATTCAAACATCGTCAGCACTGTTATCCATGGCAGGCTGGTCTCATTTATAAACTCCTGTACAAGGGCATAATGGTAGCTGCAGGTTCAAAGGAAAGCACATCATAGGAATAACATTAGGAAGAGGGATCACATGTTTTCAAACATAAATCAGGGAGTAGGACAAAGAGCTTTCCCCTGATTTGTTAATTTACTTACATCCTTAAAAAGGGCTCTCAGTAAATCACATTTACAGAAAACAATGAAATTAACTGAAGAAGCAAAAACTTGACTTTCATTCATTGGACAAATGATTATTGAGTACCATTGTTAGGCCAGCACAGAGTTAGTGTTGGATACAATATAGACTAAACAGAGGAAATACCTGCCCCTTCAGTCATTCTGCCATCAAGTGTTGATGGAGTGGCTACTGTACACCAGGCATGTGCTATGGTAGAGAGGCTGTCAGTTCACAGTCATATGCACTGGTGACCATGTCTACTGGGGAATGAGCTATTTTTGAGACTCTGCCTCCATTGTTGGGAGTGTCTGTATGTCTCCCAGGAGTCTGCTGGTCAACCTTGGCCTTGTCTGTTGCTCTGACAGCCAAGCAAGAGGTTTGTAGACTTGAGCCTCAGTGTACAGGGTGGCTGTTCTGAGCAAAAGTGTCGCTCCCATTTCCACGCAGCCTCTATGTCTGCAGAGAGGCTGGCAGAGCTGGGAATCAGCCTGGCTGTGATATTGGTGCCACTGAAATGGTGTGGTATGCCCTGGGACTGGTGTTCCACATCACTCCTGCGAATGTGCCCCCTTTCCAGCACACAGCATGCAGGTTTCCTAAGCCCCAGGTGTCACAGGATTGGCTAATATGCCTTTGATCTCAGTTCTCCTCAAGCCCCGCGGCCTCTTCTCACAATGGTGTCTGCACCTAACATGTCTGTATCTGATCTTCTCAGCCCCACAGAAATCTAAGGCCGTCAGTTCACATAAGGGAAGTGGAGGTGCCTCCCGCTGCTCAAGGTGGGCCCCTGACACCTGAACCCAAGAGGCTAAAATAGCCTGTCACAGACATTCATCTTTGAAAACAAGATTATCTAAGAAGATGTGGGCAGATGGCCTTAGGAATATAGCCACTAGGCCAAAACTGAATGGTGATAAGGTAGAGTGGCTGCAAGTCTATGGAAATGACCAGGGAGATAAGCGAGGAGCCAGTTACAAGGCAAGACGCAATTTTGGTATGAGCCCTGTACCGAGAGATGAGGTAGAAATTAAGGAGCAATAATTAGAAACATGAGAATTTGCATCAAAGATAAAATTAAATTGGCAGAGAACTAGAGTATCTATACCCAGATCTTCACAAAGGAGAATTATAACTGACACTTATTCTGCCGTTCAAGACACAGACATTGAGCTCCCTTTCTGACACACACACTGCTGTCAGCCCTCGGCCTGTGGGCCTGCGAGCAGCTTAGGGTCTGGGGCAAGGGACAGCAAAGGATGGCCCAGGGGCAAATCCAACATAGCTAAGAATGGTTTCAACATTTTTAAATAGTTGAGAAAAACTCAAAAGAATATTATTTCCTAACATGTAAAAATGACGTGAAATTCAAATTTCGATGTTTGTGAATACAGTGTGATGGGAACACAGTTAGGCTCATTCATTTGTGTACCGTCTATGGCTACCATCAAGCTACAAGGACAGAGATGACTTCTTGGACAGAGACTGTATGAGCCCCAAGGTCCAAAATATTTGCCCACCTTTGATCTGAGAGGGTGACTGTCACAGGACACAAGCCCATGACTTACGTAAAAATACAGAGTAAAAGTGCTCTAAGGGTATTCCTGGAACATCAAAGAGGGGATTGTAAAAGAGACACAATTTTCAATTTCCTTTAGGTCACTAAAACAAATGTATAGTCAACTTAAAAAAAATTTTTTTTTGCTATCATCTACACAAAAAGCCAAAGAAAAAAGAAAAAAAAAAGTTGTTATATTTCCAGCTTAACTCTTCTGAATTTTATGTATTTTATTATTAGTAGGAACAATATTTCAGCTTTCTCTTTATACCAGTTTATGCATGCAGGTCTATAAATTTTGCTTATTACTGGTTGTCTTATATGTATTATTAAAACATTATTTGCTCTAGATATCTAACATAGGATGGACTTTCAAAAGTAAAGATTCTTGAATGTTTAAGTCCTGCAGTCTGAAAGCTGTAGTCTGGAGCATCTTGGCAAGCCTAGCTCTCTGGACAGGGCTCAGATGGCAGGTGTCCCAGCAAGGCCTGAGAAAAGGCTGCACTGTGAGAGATTTCTTTTTCTTTACCTCCTTGGATGAGTCTGGGCAAACCTCAGATGCCAGTGGGCCAGGGGTGTACTGTGAACCTCAGAGGCCTTTTTAGACGAGAGACGTCACCCTAACCCAGGACTGCTGAGTAGGAAAAGGAAAAGCGAAACAAAACAAATACCCCACCCCCACCCCCCAACACACACACACCAACAGATCCAGGCTTTTGATTCCCATTTCACTCCTCCACTTTGGGCTTTCCCTGGTGAAAATGTAAGCTCAGACACTGATGGGCAGATGGCCAAGGACACAGGCCAGTTGTCCACGTTGACTCACTGAGGAGCAATATGGCATCTGTCACAGGGTTAGAAAGCCTAGGTTTGAATCCTAGCACTGCTGTTCAGCAGCTTTGTGGCTTTGGGAAATTTACTTAGTCTTCATGCTTCAGTGATTTTTAAATGAAGAAAATAATTGTGGTTATCTCATAGGGCTCTTGTGAGGATTAAATAAATTAATCAGGGGAAACCATGTGTAGAGCAGTGCCTGGCACGTAGGTGAATTAAGTAATGGATGTGATGATGGTGGTGGAGATGATGGTGGTGGCTGTTGCTTTTTTCTTTCGGAGACACCAGAATGACCCTAATCACTGTTGGAAGGATCTTGCCATTTTTCCTGGCATTATACCTTCATAGGAGGAATCTCTCTGTTTCTCTCTCTCTCTCTCTCTTTTTTTTTTTTCCTTGGAGATCCTCCTCTGAGTTCTGCCTTCCCCATTGTGTATTCTCTTTTTGTCCTACTCTTTGCCTTTTAATCCTGATGCTGATGAGCTAGCCCAGGTGTCCGGGTGCTAACTTTTATTATCAATGTGACAGGCAGCCCTGTGGGGGGGGGGGGGGGCAATGAACCTGCGACAACAGGTGATTCAGTTTCTGCTTTAGAGTGTCAAGCAGTTCCTCTGTCGCAGACATGATGACCACTAACTTGGACTGAATTGAATTCTTGTCACTCTGACAGTGATGAACGTCCCATTTTCAAAAATTTATCGCTGCCTTAAATTAGCCTGGAGCTGGAGACCTGGGACAGGTATCTATTTGTTTACGTTTAACTACTTGATACCATCTACCTTTTGCTCTAGGAAACAGTTTGGGTTCTCCGGCTCCTGATTTATAACAAGGTACGTGTTATACCTTTGAGTAGTTGAGCCTTCTCCACAGTTTCTTGGGAGTCCTGCTTTAAGTCTACCCTTACCAGTCTCCTTAGCTGTTCCCAGCTAATTTATTATTTTCTCAGCTTCCTCCTCTTCCTTACACTTAGCTGCTCACCTTAGTCTCAGAAGTGTTCGCAGAGGGCTGACTTTGAATAGTAGTAGACGATGAATGTTTTAATTATCTATTTCCGGGTAACAAATGACCACAAAGTTAGTAACTTGAAATAAAAAACATTTACCATTTCACTGGAACAGGAAGCTGGAAGGGGGTTAGTTGGGTTAGTATGACTCAGAAACTTCCACAATGCTGCGATTAAGATGCCAGCCCAGGCTGCAGTCATCTGAGACTTGATTGGGTGGCGGTGCTGGTGGGGTCGGTTTCCAAGGTCCTGACTGTGGCTGTTTGCCAGAGGCGTCCATTCATTGTTAGGTTGGCCTCTGCCCAGGCTGTTCCCACAGAACAGCAACTGCCTTCCAAAATGGAAGCTACAGCTTTTGTGTAACCTGGTGTTGGAGGTGACATACTATCTTTTATGGATGGCCTTGGCCATGCAGATCAACCCTGATACAGTGTGGGAGAGGACCACACAAGAGTAGGAGAATGTGGGGTCCTCGGGGGCCATCATAGAGCTGACCACATGGTCTCTAACACTTCACATCACTCACACATGCAATGTACATTCATTCTTGGTCAACCTGCCCCAAACCCAAATTTTCATCTCATTAAAGCATCAGCTTGAAATCCAGACTCTCGGTACTTGAATCAGGTTTAGGAGAAGCTGTGGCTCCTCAGGTGTTGCTCTTTAAAAGCAATCCAGCTATGGTTTTTCTTCACCTTGGAAGATAGGAGCAAGTTACACCTGCTCCCCACAACCGACATACAGTGGTGGGGCAGAGACAGCACAGCTGCTAAAGACTTTCCTGCTCAAAAGGGGGAAAATTGGAAACATAAAGAAGTTGCTGGTATTTCAGAAACTGAAATTCTGAAATCCAGCCGAGCAAATGTTAGCTATTCTTTCACTACGTTATCAAGGCCTGAGAATAAGTCTTAAGGGATCTGGTTCCTTTGTCTGAGTCATCCTTCATATTTATTTGTTTTCTTAAAAAAAAACTTTCTTTTTTTTTTTTTTTTGAGACAGACTCTTAAGCTGTCACCCTGCGTAGAGTGCTGGGACATCACAGCTCACAGCAACCTCAAACTCCTGGGCTTAAGCAATTCTCTTCCCTCAGCCTCCCAAGTAACTGGGACTATAGGCACCCACCACAATGCTCAGCTATTTTTTTTTTTTTTTTGGTTGTAGTTCTCGTTGTTTGGCAGGGTCAGGCTGAATTGGAACCCGCCAGCTTCTGTGTATGTGGCTGGCACCCTAGCTGCTTGAGTTACAGGTGCCAAGCCAAATAAACTTTTAATCCACAATATTTCCAATGTAAAGAAACACGGACAAGCTGCCAAGCTTGTCGAAGCCTCAGTTTCCTCATCTTGCTTCCTTTGTTTGTGCACCTTCTAATGAATGTATTACCGACTTGCATCTCCAAACTAGAAGACTCCTATTCAGTTTCCTGGTCACCTCTGCAGGGTGCATTCCCTGCCCAATCCATGCTCAAGATAGAGTGAGGTTCTTCTGCCACATCTTCTTATAGCATCTTCCCATACAAGCGCACACAGTATATTAGGATTATTTCTTTTCTTTTGTCTGTTATTTTTCAGTACTGTGAGGGTTGGGATCCAAATTAGTGTCTTCAAGAGAGAAGGCACTTAATTCCTGAAAAAATTGAATATATTAACACATTAAATTTATTTTTTTAAATAAACACTTAGTAAGCATATAGATTAATGTACCTACGATCACAATCAGAAAGAACAATTTCATCACCCCATACAACTCCCCCTTGCTATTACTTTCTCCCTGACAACCACAAAGCCATTCTCTGTCCTTACAGTTTTGCCTTTTCCTGAATGTCATATAAATGGGACAGTACGATGTGTCTAACCTTTTGCGGCTGGTTTCTTTCATTCAGCGTGATGCCTTTGGGAGTCTTCTAAGTTGTGTGTTTCAATAGCGCGTGCCCTTTATTGCTGCATGGTATCCTACTGTGCGGACGGACCGCAGTTTCTTCATCTTTTCACCCATTGAAACACATTTGGGTTGATTCCATGAATGAAGCTGCTCCCAACATTCGTGGAAGTGGGTTTCTGTGTGATCGTGACTTTTCATTTCTCCAGTCTAAATACATTGGAGTGGTATTTCCAGGTCAGACGATAAATATGTTAAACTTTATAAGAAACGGCAAATTGTTTTCTAGAGTAGCTAGATCATTTTACGTTTCCGGTAGCAATCTGGCCGAATTCCAGTTGCTGTGAATCTTTTCCAGCATGTGGCATTGTCAGTATTTTTTGACCCATTTTAGTAGATGTGAAATAGAATTTCAAATTGCATTTCCTTAGTGATGTTGAACATGTTTTCATATGCTTATTTATCATCAATGGCATCCTTTGTTGAAGTGTCATGTTCCTACTGTTGAGTTCTAGGAGTTCCTTTAACACCTAGAATTTGTATTCCTGTATCCCTGGTTGCTTTTCTTCAGTCTGTAGCTTGTCTTTTCACTGAAATAGTGTCTTTTGCAGAACAAATTGTAAAAATTTTGATGAAGCCCAATTTATCTGTTTTTTAAAAACGAATCATGCTTTTGGAGTCCTATCCATGAATTTTTGGTCTAGAGATTTTTCTCCTATGTTTTCTTCTGAGAGCTTTATGGTCTTACATTTATCTGTGATCCATTTTGAGTTATGTCTGTGTAAGGTGTGAGGGATAGGTCAAAATTCAAGTTTTGCATGGGGATGTCCAATTGTTCCAATACCAATTATTGGAAAGACTAACCTTTCACCATTGAATCACCTTTGCACCTTTCTCAAAAATCAGTTGGTCACATTCATGGATTCTCTATTCTGTTCAGTTACCTACATGTCTATCTCCCCACCATTCCCAAATGGTCCTGAAGACTATACATTCATAGCAAGTTATAATTGGGTAGTGTGATTTATCCAAAATTTCCCTTTTTTCTTCTAAATTGCTTTGGGTACTCTGGTTCCTTTGCCTTTTCATATAAATTTTACAATCATCTATTCTATGACAAAAATCCTTCTGGGATTTTATTGCAATTGCATTAAATTAACAGAACAGCTTGAATCTTCTTATATATATATTTACATATACATAATTTATATATTTATATAAATGGTATGTCTCTCTGTTCCTTTAAAATTTCTCTCATTAGCATTTGTTTTTAGCTTACATAGTTTGCACATGTTTTATTATACTTATTATACTTATATGTAGTATTTTATTTTTAGAAAATAATTATTGCAAATGGTATTTTTAAAAATTTCCCTTTTCAGTGATTCTTCATTGCTTATATATAGAAATAAAATTGATTTTTGTGTGTGACCTGTATACTGAGACTTTGCTCTATTCATTTATTTGTTCTAGGAGTTTTTTTTTTTTTTTTTTTTTTTTGTTCTTGTTGTTGTTGTTGTTTTTTAATCACTACTATGGTACTTCCTATGTGATAATCATGTCATCCACATAGAGATAGTTTGTTTCCCATCTGTATGCCTTTTGTTTTTTCTTGTCTTATTGTATACAGCCTTATTGTACTGGCTAGGACTTCCAACACAGTTGGAATAGGGGTGGTAAGAATGGACTTCTGTGCTTTGTTCCCAACACACAGGGTTATGATAGTAAATTTTATGTATCAACTTGACTGGGTCACAGGATGCCCAGATAGCTGATTAAACATCTTTTTTTTCTGGGCGAGTCTGTGAGTGTGTGTCTGGAAGAAACTGGCATGTGAACTGAAGAGTGTAACAGTTGTCCTCACAATGTGGATGGGAGCTATTTAGATCACTGAGAGCCTGGATAGAACAGAAAGGCATGGGAGGGTTGGATTTGCTCTCCCTCTGCCAGACTGCTGGAGCTGGGACATCAGTTTTCTCCTGCCGGCAGTGTACCTGGTTCTCAGGTCTTCAGATTTGTACTGGAATCTACACTATTGAACCTTGGGCTCTAAGTCTTTTGAACTGCCCAGGTAGTGGATATATAATACATATATAATCCACTACAAAATGGATATATAATACATCCTACTGGTTATGTTTCTCTGGAAAACACTGACTACCACAAGGGAAAAGACTTCAGTCTTTCTCAGCTTATTATGATGCCATCTATAAAGTTTTGTTTATGAATACCCTATCAGGTTAAAGAAGTTTCCTTTTATTCCTAACTTGCTGAGAGTTTTTGTCATTAAAAGCTTTTCTGTATCATGTGGTTTTACTTCTTTGTTCATATGGTGGACTAGAATGCTGAGCTAGCCTTGCATTCCAGAATAATTCCAACATTGTCATTATTATTACACATTGACATGTGGTGGGATTTAATTTATTAAAGTTTTATTGAGAATTTTTGCATTTATATTTAAGGAAATTTGTCTAGCGTGAGTGTCCAACTTGTTATTTTCTTTGGTGCACATCAGAAGAGTAAGAGATGTCTTGGGCCACACATTAAATGCATAAACATTAAGGAAAGCTGATTAGCAAAAAAGGGTCTGTGCATAGCTTTTGTGATATCCAGCATCACAGATAAGCAAAAAGTGTCCTCACAAAATCACATGTAGCCTATGGCTGCAGGTTGGATACCCTTTGTTTTCTTTGACTATCTTTAGTATTTTGTATCTTTGGTTTTGTTTTTGGCTGGATTCATAAAATAAATCAGAAAGTATTCTTTCCTTTTCTAGTAGAGATTATATAGAATTTGCATAATATCTTTTAAAAATGTTTGATAGATTAACTCAGTGAAACTATCTATATTTGGAGATTTGCTTTTGTAAAAGTTTTTGAACATTAACTTAATTTCTTCAATAGTTACAGAATTCTTTGGGTTATTTTTTCCATCTTAGGTGAAATTTTGTAGTTGGTATCTTTCAAGGATTTGGTCCATTTAATATAAGTTGTCAAATCTGCGTACATAGAGTTATTGGTACTATTTCCTTATTATTCTTTTTATAACTATAGGAACATGATGAGGTATTCCCTCTTTCAGTCTTGGTATTGGTAATTGGTATTCTTTTTCTCGTGTCTTTGTCTGTCTAGAGATTTATCAGTTCTATTTATTAGTTTCTTTGATTTTTCTCTTATATTTTCTCTCTTCCCCCCCACCCTATTTTTTTTTTTGCAGTTTTTAGCCAGGGCTGGGTTTGAACCCACCAACTCCAGCATATGGGGCCGGCGTCCTACTCCTTTGAGCCACAGATGCTGCCCCCTTATATTTTCTCTTTTTAATTTTATTAATTTCCTTTCATAGCTCTATTCTTTTTCTTTCTCCTTGCTTTGAATTTCTTTGCTATTATCTTTCATATTTTTAAAGTGGAATCTTAGATATTTAATTTGAGACTTTTTTTGTATATTGTACAGTATTTTAATTTTTGTTCAGTTCAAAATATTTTCTAATTTTCCCTGAAGCTTTCTTTTTGACTTATGAATTAATTAGAAGTATATTGTTTGATAGCCAGGTGTTTGGAAACTTTCTAATTTTCTTTCTGTTACTGAGTTCTATTTTAGTTCCATTAGCACAAGCAGAGAACATATTCTGTAAAATTTTAATCTTTTAAAATTGTTGAGTTTTGTTTTATGACTCAGGGTATAATTTATTTTTGAGAAAGTTTCACATGCACTTAAAAACAATATGTGTTCTGTTATTAGGTAGAGCATTCTATAAATGCCAATTATGTCAAGTTCATTGATACTATTGTTCAGTTCTATATTCTTGCTTTTTTTGGTCTATTTGTTCTGTAATTACTGAGAAAAGAGTATGACATTTCCAAGTGTAATTGTAGATTCATCCATTTCTCCTATTCTTTTTTTGTATTATATATTTTGAAAGTCTGTTGCCAGATGAAAACTTACTTAAGATAAGGTTGTTAGATTTAGCAAAAAACAAACAAAAACAAAACAAAAACTAAGATGCCAAGTTAAATTTGAATTTTAGATTAAAAATTTTTTTTAGTATAATTATGTCTCATGTTATATTTTTATTTTATCTGGCAACCCTAATTTAGGATTATTATGTCTTCTTTGTGGATAGTCCCCTTTATTAATATGTAATGGCTCTCTTTATCCTGGCATTTTTCTTGACCTGAAGTCTACTTTGTTTGATATTAATAGCCACTATAGTTTTCTTTTTTTTTTTCTTTTATTCCCACAATTCAAAACAATGTTGACAACAACAACCATGTACTATCTACTAGCAACTCATTTAAAATATAATGATATTGATTATTTTACATGCTAAGCATCATGCCAAATATTGTCTTATAGAACCAGTTAAAACATTATAGTTATGACCACTTACATCAGTTAATAAAGCAGGTCATTGAAGTTTGAAAATGATGTATTTACTGTTTAAGGTAGTAGACAATTAAATAATAGAATCAAAATTCAAAGTTTACTGTAACTCCAAAGTTCATATCTTACCTACTAGGTTATTCTTATTACTTCCTCTCTAAGCTAGGAGTTGGCAAAGTAGTTTTGTAAATGGCTGGACATAAATATTTTAGGCTTTTCAGGTAATATGGTTTCTCTCGAAACTATTTGGCTTTGCTTGTATCATAAAAGCAGCTATACGTAATATAAATGAGCACAGTTGTGTGCCAATAAAACTTTATTTTAAAAAAACAGCTGGTATATTGGTTTGGGTCTTTGGGCTTTCGTTTGCCAATTTCTACTCTGGGTGGATTCTTTAGTTCCTGTTTCCTGTGGGCTATATTTCTCAGGTTCTTGTTTTATGAGTTCATTCCAGGTCATCGTAGCTAGTGATAAAGCTTGATTTATGTTTCAAGTAGTCACAGATTTCTTGAATCAATCCTACTCCCCTACTTAAAATATGTTTCGTAGTTAAGAACTTTCGAACATATTTTTCTTGCTTTAGTAGGGCCTCAGTTAAAGGCATACTTTGGAATCAGAGGAATAGGAAAGGTGGTGCTCAAGGATCTATCCATGCAACAGGAAGAAAAAAACGTAGAATACACAGGGTTAGCCATCGCTAAGCATACGGACTGCTGAATCTTGCAACCTTGAAGACATGAGCCTCGTCTATCATGTCTTTGAAAGAATTATTTATCTCCTTCTTATGTGATTTCAGGGTCATAGGTCTCTCAATTCCTCAAGGTAGCCTTTTCCATGTCTTCTTTGAAGATGGAATAAGTAAACTGCCCTACCTAGTTCTTAGAAATGTTGTGCCCATAGTGAACTGAAATGTGTCTGAGTCATCTGTTTCCCTTATCCCAATTCTGGCTTTTGGAATCACACAAAATAAATGGAATTTCTTCTACAAAACAGTCTGGGATTGTAAATTTATTTTTCACTACAAGGAGGAAAAAATACTAGATGTCACTAATAATATTAGTGGCAAATGTAAAATACTTAGTGATATACTTAAAATGAAACTCTAGGTCCCATGTAAAAAAAAAAAAACAAACACCTCAAACTTTTTTGAGAATATAAGAAAACTCAAAACAAATGGAAACATATACAATGAGTAGATAATATTTATTGTCAAAATGTTGATTCTTGCCAAATTTATCATTAGATGTAATGGAATTTTCATCTAAACACCAACAATTTAATTTTGTAAAGGTACGTGTCATAGGTGGGGCTTTCTAAGAAGCTGGCTGAACCTGAGGTTAGCTCATAGGGTGTTTATTTTAGATTCTTCTAGACTGTGGAGAGGTTGGGTAGGGGAGGTAGAACTGGGAAGAGGGAGAAGGTTGTTTGCAAAGCAATACCAAAGGGGGCTTTCCTGTCCCCATAGAGAGCCCCAACACGAGCTTTAACCTGGATAGAAACCCCCAATCATCTGTCATAAAATACAGATACTTCTGGAAGGGGACCTGAGCAAGGGGAGGCATTTTCTTCAGCTGAAGGCTTATTACTGAAGGCCATCTTCCAGAGGCACTCCCAGCAGGTGGGAAAATGAGTCTTCATTCCTGAAGGAGAATCTGGGTGGCCCTTCATGATATCCAGCACGTGGAGGTAGCCAGACATTTCCATCTGTAGAGTTCATCTGAAACAATAAATATGAGAACATGTGATTTTAACAAAGAAGGGCAATGTGAGAAGTCTTGCTGTTCAGATAGTATAACACATTAGGAAGTTACCTACAATCATTAAAAGACTAACTTATTGGCATCAAGGTGGACAGACTAATCAATGAGTAGAAATGCAAGACCAGAGCTGGACCTTCGTGTTTGTAGAGATTAATTCACAACACATGTCATCATTCAATCTAATAAGGAATGAGTGATTATTCAATGCATGGTATGGGGATGAGAATAAAGTTAGATTCTCTAACTCAGAACTTACACTGAAGTTGATTTCAGATGGATTAAAAATTTAAATGTAAAAAAGAAAGCTTAATAGTGCTAAAACAAATGTAATAGGGAGGTGGAGAAAGATTTTCTAACCATGACCTCAAAGAGAGAATCTATAAAAGAAAAAAAATTAACTCCAAATGAGGTTAACATTTCAGAATAGCAATAAACCTGTTACAATTATAGTATTTATTTATTTATTTTGAGACAGAATCTCACTATGTAGCCCTTAGTAGAGTGCCATGGAGTCACAGCTCACAACAACCTCAAACTCTTGGGCTTAAGCAATTCTGTTGCCTCAGCCTCCCAAGTAGCTATTTTTTTGGTGTAGTTGTCATTGTTGTTTAGCAGGCCTGGGCTGGGTTTGAACTCACAGCCCTGGTGTATGTGGCCAATGCCCTAACCATTAGGCTGGGGGCACTGAGCCAAATCTAGCATTGTTTGAGAGCTTATTATGTTAAAAGATACTGTTATCAGTACTTGATATGACTTGCTACTAACCTCTAATCCAGCAGTTCTCAACCTATGGGTCGTGACCCCTTTGGACTCCAATGACCCTGTCATAGGGGTTGCCTAAGACCATGCTGATATTCACATTATGATTCATAACAGTAGGAAAAATACAGTTATGAAGTAGCAACAAAAATAATTTTGTGGTTGGGGGTCACCACAACATGAGGAACTGTATTGAAGGGTTGTGGTCTTAGGAAGGTTGAGAACCACTGCTGTAATCAATGTACTATTATGATCCCTATTTTGTAGATGAGGAAACTGAGGACTAGAAAGGTCAAATAATTTATCTAAATTCACAAAAGAAGAACGTGGAAAAGCTAAGATTTGAACCCGTTGTACTCAAACCTGCTATGCTAGAAACAAATGTAGAAGATGGCAACAACCCAGAAAAAGTATTTATATTATCAATGGCAAAACTTTACTATCCTTACTTTAGAAAGGTCTGTATGGAATCAATACGGAATATATGAATACCCTAATAAAAAATTCAGAATCCCAATGTAAAGAAGAATATGTAGGAAGAGCTTCAACTTCACAATCTTACCAGTGAGGTATTGAAAAAAAAAAAAATTCAAATGATGAGCAAACATTCTTCCTTTGGCCCTTAAGTGAAGAGTAAGAAAGGGCATTGCCTTGGAATGGCAGGAGTGTGAGGAAATGCCCTCATAGCTAGTGAGAGTGTTGAGTAGTAAAAATTTTCCCAAGAGTCATTTGGCAATATTGGACAAAAAATTTGACCAAGTAATGCTACTGAAAGTGTGCATATGTGTGCGTGTGTGTTTGTGTGTATGTGTGTTTCTTCTGGTGCTATGATAAAATTTTAAGAAAAGAATTTATATCAAAGACCATACTATACTGTCCCTAATGATGGTAATGCACATCTAAATTAACCTAGAAAGTTGTTTAGATTTTTTTGAGTAAAGACAGATATGTACAGTGTCATATTTTTGTAAATGCAGCCCTAGATGTAATAATCTAAGTGGATATATTCTAAAATAATAGCAAACGATCTTTAGATGATGGGATTATAGAAGATTTTTTTCTTACTAACTCTCATATTCTTATTTTTCTATCATAAACATGTAGGACATGTGTAGTAAAATGCAAATTTTGATACTCAATATCAAAGTTTCAAGGCAATTTTCTTAATTCTGAAGCCCTGCAGGAAGTAGGCAGTAAGAGGCACATTCCTAGCTTGGCATTTCACGTTTCTCTAAAATATGTTTCAACTTGGTTCACTTTTGGCTTCAACTTAGGTTATTTTTTGCACAGCTCCTCTGTGTGTGCTGCTCCCTGTACCTAGAGAACTTGCTGTGTCACTTGGTAAGTAAAGCAGTCAGAGAACAAAGCCACCAATGTAATTTGAGTAGGTGTGGATCAGAATGAATTAGGCTGCAGGAAATGGTTGGGGACTGTTTTTCAAGATCTTTACTTTTTTTTAGTCTTTTGTATTCAGAAAAGATTGAGAGCCCAGTTGGGAGAGGAAGCCTTTTAGGTTTCAGGTTTTTAAAATGCAGGTCTCGAAGGTCTAAGACTGAGTTTCTTCAGCATGACAGGAACAGAATGTGGTACAAAAAGCAAGCAAATCGCCTTGGCCAAGATCTTACCCCTGTCGTCCCTTCCATCTTCCCAACTGTCCGGTTCCCACTGTCCTCTTCCCCCTCAAATACCCCTCTGTTTCTCTATTCCTTCCTTCCTTCTGTTTCCCTTGAACTGCAGATGCCCTTGAATTTGAACATCTTCCCTCCAAAAGTATAACTTGGGGCAAGTAAGGAGAGAAAATGAGGGTTTGTTTTCTAGTTCCTAGGGGCTGTTTTCAGTGAGGCAAATAGCTCAGGCTCAAGGGCTGTGGGAAGTTTTGTTTGTGAGTTGCTTGATTTTGTTTACTTTTGTCTACCTGCCTTGTCCTAATGCTGAACCTCTCTTACCATGCACTCTCTCTCTCAGGCTCTCACCTGTCCTTTCTCTAACACTGACTTTTGACTTCTTACTCTTCCCACCTTTACAAGGTTCCTAACTGGGTTGCAGCAAAAACCAAGAGCACGAAAGAATGAGGCACACCTATTACTCTTGTCATGGACACTGTGGATGCAAAACTGGGTGGGAGACATCTGAAACAGAACAGGTTAGGGAACAAATAGCCCCGTTGTTTTCCAATTTATTCATTCACCATTTAGCCATTCCTCAAGCATAAATTTCTTTCCCATATATGCCAAGCACTGCACCAGTCTAAAAAGTAGACGGATAAACCTACCTCCAACCCTCAAGTAACTCACAGTTGAGAGCCAAAATTCTCAAATATGAACACTCGTTAGAATTGCTTGGAGAATTTTTATAAGAATACAGATTTCTGGGCCTCATCTGAGACCTGCTAAGTCTAAATTGCCAATAGGAGGCTTCAGAAATCTGTATTTCAATCAAATTTCTCAGATAATTTTGTATAGTCAGCATTGGTCTTTTAAGAGGACCAATGCTAGGAAACTACTGATAAGGGCTTTATGATACTTGATATACAATAATCAAGAACCCATTTGCAGTGTTATTGCTAGGCCAGCCAGCCCTTTTCCCTCCCTTCCTTCCCACCATTCTTCTTTTGTGAACACGCAAGTCCAGGATGACATTTTAGTTTGTTATTGCTGTGTACCCTGCTACCCCAAGACTTAGTGCTTTACAACAACAGTGATTTGTTATTTTTCGTAATTCTGTGGGCTGACTGGGATCCACTGCGTGGTTCTTTGCCATATGATATAGCTGAGGTGTAGCTCAGGTGGCCACATTAATCTGGGAGGTCAGGTGCATCTGGAAGGTCCAAGATGGTCTCTCATCATGTAAGTGTTCCTCTCTGCATGGTTTTTCATAATTCACTAATCTAACCTGCAATTCTTTGCTATTCAGCATCTAACTTCCCCAAAACAAAAAGCCAAAGCCAGCAGTTTTTTAAAGTCCTGTGCTCAGAAGATCCAGATCATCACTTCTAAGCATTCTATGCATTCCATTGGAGAAAGCAAGGGACAGGGCCAACTTGGATTCAAGAGGAGGAGAAACAGACCCACCTCTTGTTGACAGGTATAGGAAAAAAATTGTGATGATCTTTAATTCACCATAGATTTAGAAAGAAAATCCTCATAAACTTTGTGCTGATTTATAAGATCTCCACACTCATTCACTTCACCCAACACTTCAGTCTAGAGGTCTCAGAGGCGGTTTTAGAAATCAGTCAGCTTAGACCAAGACCTTGGCTAGTTGTATAAGTGGCCATAAATGAGTCTTAAAATTTAATGAGGGTAGACTATAAATACAAGATGGGTCACTCAGTCATGACACACACACACACACACACACACACACACACACACACACACACACACACACAAAGACCTAAAGATAAATAATGGACAAACAAGGCATGAGAATGCAATCTAGCCTTTGTGCCAAAGAGTCCAGAGTGATGTTGGATCCAGTAATTCTAAAGCATAGTAAAATCATGACAAGAATATTTATCCAGGGTTGGCCTTTATAATTAAAGAGTCAGGATTGCTCAAGCTAAAAATAGAAATGATTTCTTTTTCCACCATATGCTCTTGCCCGAATTTTCTTAGGGAGTCGAGGATAGCCTGTGCCCTGGGAAATGAGGGATTTGGATGAGTGGAGGTGGAGGCAGTGGAATCCAGGCACCTGTTGATTCTGAAGAGCCCTGACTTAGAACTTAAATCATCACGTCTCTGTTCCAAACCCTCCCCTGGCTTCCTGGAGTAAAGCTGAAGTCTTTGCAAGGGCCCGCAAGGGCCTATATATCTGACTTCATCTTCTACGAATATTCTCTTTCCCTATTCCACTCCTCCCTGAGCGGTTCTTCTACTCTTTCTTGGAAATTCTGGCCCACAGCCTGCCCCGGGCCCCTTCCACTCACTCTTCCTTCTCCCTGGCATGCTCCTCCTACAGATCAGCCTGCCCCCTCCTTCCCGCTGGGTCTCTGCTATACTGGGCCCATCGCCCTATATGAAGTAGTGAGCCTCCTCCCCACCCTCCATGCTATCTAACCCCATTTCCCTGCTTTGCTCTTCTCCTTCCCTTCTCAGCACCTGACATGCCATTTTTCCCTTTGTTTACATGCTCTGTCTCTCTTCTCCCACTAGTATCTTGGATTCATGAGAGCAGAAGCGCTGTTTTATTTTCTGTAGTACCTTGCAGCCCCTGGTAACTTATAGGTACTCAGTAAGGGTTTCTTGACTAAATGAATGAGGCTCTATGTGAGCTCAGGGAAGTGAAATAAGGTCTGGATCACAGCAGCCTTTCCATGAGTGCCTACTGAACTAACTTCTTGGCCAGTGTGTTGCAGAATAAATGGGTCAGGAGACCTGGGTTTAAGACCCTACTCTGCCTGTAACTTCTCTGTGACTTGAAGCAAGTATTCAATTTCTACATGTCTCATCAGGTACCTCTGTAAAACTCAAAGTTTTAAGGAATCCTAGATAGGAAAGTGTTTTAGAAAGAAAATCACCAGTGGCTTCTATTATTCTTTGAGGGTCCTTGCTTCTTAAGGGGAGGGCATTTTGGTTCCCTCTCCCAGTTTATTTCTATGTGTCCTGCTGATGGGGAGGGCTGTATCAGCCTAGCACATTATCAGTACACAGGGGAAGTAGGGCAATGCTAGAATTCTCAGAGGTCAAGGGGAAAGGGGGTGGACATGGCAATGTCTCAGGCATGGGGAGACGTGGTTTTTAATCACTGTCCAAGGGGCTTGGAACACCTATAAGGAGGGCTTAGTAAGGATTTCTTAAGATTTTTAATTATTTTCTGGTGGCAATTGCGGTTATTTTTAAAAATTCTAATGGATATAGTATGAGCAGTAGCTTAGGGGTTAAATTACTTAGGTTCAAATTCCAGGTCTACACGTTAGCTGTGAGACCACAAGCAAATTACCTAAACTTCCTAAACCCCAGTTTCACCTTCTATAAAATGGGGATGTTAGAAACTACTTACCTAGCTGAGCTGTTATTAAGAGTGGGTGAAACATGCCATGCAAGGTGTCTAGAACACATGCATGTTCATTATCATCACCATGATTACGATGACTTGGAGCAGTCATAGAGTAGTAATAGTAATAGTCCCTATTATATAGTGACTTAAATTCTCTAAATCTCATTGTTGGTGTGATAATGTGAGCAGTAATCTACATTGCAAGGCTGTTAGTCCAACCTTGCTTTGAAAACCATGTGATAGTGTATGTTAAAGAATATTGTTAATGGGCATTATCCAGATGGTAGCTATCACTGAATGTTAAGAGTCAGCTACTATCACCTGCTCTAGAGACTCACTCCATTCCATCCTCCTCTCCCCAGTGCCATGATCCGTTAGCCCTGGTTTGGCCTCTATGTGCAGAGTAAGATCATCCTCCAGACCTCAGTCTCAGATGCAGGATAAACAAAGGCTGTACTCATGTCCAGCTCCCATGAGGGATGCTAGAGGCCATGGTGGAGGGAGACACTTTAAGAACTACTACTGCAGACCCATCAAAGTGTTGTAAAAACTGTCAACAGACAAGGTTGTCAAGTTTCTGTCCCTGAGGTCTTTAAAAATGAGAGTCTTGCCTGAAGATGGAGTCGGAATTGTATGGTCTCTCAAGATCCATCTCATTTAGATTCCATGTCACTTCCTGAGTTTGCCTAGCTTCTCTTTTGGAAAGTAAGGTCCTTCAGCAATTAAATATCTGAAGGACCTGGGCATTCATTATCCTGAGTATTAATTCTGAACACAGATCTGGGGATTCTGCAATTTCAAATCATTTTGGTAAATGGTCATTTGATTATTAATCAGATGATAGAATTGTAATAGAATGAGATCTTTGAACTCCATTTTTGTTCACACCCCTTTTCCAGTATCTTTAAGTATAAATGCTTTTTGATTAACTTGCTGTGCAGATGCTATGTGGAATTCCCTTTACAGATATGTCTGTTTCCTTTGTGATATAGGAAACTTCTTAAGGATTGGACATTTGTTTGGTCCTGTGTGCCTCCTGTTGTCTGTCACTACAGGGCACCCAGTAAGTGCTATGTTTTCTTTTTTTAATAACAAATGAATACATTTTCAGAAAAATTAGTCAACTGATCATGCTCCAACTTGGGATTATTACTAAAATATTTCAGCATATCTTTTGGATTTGTTTTGTGGTTGCCTATCATGTTTTTTACCCCCAAAACAATTGACAGGCATTTTCTCATCGACTTTTCTGTTAATTCTGAATTAATTTCAGTAAACTTAAATATATTTCTGGAGTTTGCAGAAGTCATTTCATCAAGCGACAGAAAATACAACAAGATTGCTTTTTCAAACCAGTCAGTAAATGGAGCAGAAAAAGGCCCCTAATCCTGTTAGCAATAAAAGGGGGTCAAAATTTACGATCCAATCCTGTGTGCTGTGCTTCATCATTTAATAAGATGTAAACATCCATAAAAAATTATTATAGACCTTTTTTGGAGGGCCAGGAATATCTTGAAAGAGAGCATCGGGGCGATGTCATCAGAATCAGCTCTGAATCCTGATTCTGACTTTATTTAGTCCTGTGTGCCTCAGTTTCTTTGTAGATGTGATGGAGTGGCATGGAGAGGGCAGGCTCTGATAGCCTGTGACTCAATACCAGGTCTCTGATAACTCACCCACGAGACAGTGGAAACAGCAAGGAACTTTGTGGCTCTGATAAAATTCCTTGAGAACAGAGCTTCTCACGTTGCTAGTGAATCATTAATTGCCTCATATGAGAGTCATGATGGTTCAAGGCACCAACTTGGAGGACAAATTGAATAGGTTTTGTCTTTAACTTTCCATTCAGTTTTGTCACCTTATGTAGGTTAACATTTGTAAGACTCATTGTAAAATGATTGTATTTATGATCTTTGAAAATGGGACTGAAAATAGTGCCTATAGTACAAGGTGGTTGCAAGGACCAAAATGATGAAATATGAGAGACGATATAAGAAGCATTTGATGTATACAGTAAGGGGTAAAAAAAAATAAATAAATAATAGCTGCTAATGCGGTGGTGGAGGGTGAAGGTAGGGATGGCCAGGATGAGTCAACTGAAACAGATGAGGACGTCAACTTTCTTGTCTGCCCCTTAGATTCCCAAGGGGATTCAGTGATTTCATATTTGTAGGGAGGTTAGTAGAGCATGTAGTAAGTGGTATGAAAGTGTTAATTGTAAAAATAATATGCCCATGAGTTTCCCACATTCTCCATCATAGATCGAGTTTCTGTTGCATGAGGCCAACCGAGAAGGGAGGTTTTTGCTGTCACTGAGATGTTTTCCGGGCAGGGTCATTGGTTTCATGATCAAGCAGGAACAAGGCATCCCCTCCTGGATGTCCTGTCGTCTCTAAAGACAACAGGTGCTCTGCCATCCCGGGACTACCAAAGGGGCCATCCTTTCCCCCTTTCCTCAAGTCCCCCCCTTTCCTCAAGTCCCCCCCCTTTCTTTTGTGTTTTTTTGTGAGTGTTCTTTGTTTTTGTATTCCGGCTCGTTTCCCTCTGCTGTGATCTCCCCCTCGCATCTGCCCTTATCCCCCGCTTTGCTGCTGAGCCGCGTGAGCTGTGCGGGCCGCTCTGACAGAGGTGCGACTGTTCTTTGGCAGTCAAAGAACTGCTCGTGCCCTGCTCGAAGGCATATGGTGATACTGCAAATGCCAGCTCAAATGCCAGCAAAACCAGACCCCCCTTTCCTCTCTCTTTTGAAGAAATTCTTTGTAGAGGTCTCCTCATGAATACTATCTTGAGAGAGAGGTGCTGTTACCCATTTGTCTTGGTTTTCTTTCCCACTTTGCACTGACAGAGGAAATGGAAAATTGGGATCTCTGAGAAAACTCTTGCTCAGCAGAGGGACCCTCTCAGGAATCTCTCCCACCAACTTGGGTATAGAAATTAGGTGGTTTCCAGTGGGTGTGTGGCATCTACTGACTTGTTCAGGAGGCCTTGTCTGCACAGATTTTATTTGAACCCTTCAGGCAACTCATGGAATTACCCCAAGACATCATGGACTGGTCTTTAAAATCAATGGTTTTTCTCATTTGAGATTTGTAAATCTGAGTTAGGCTTATCACATCAGATTCTTGTGTTTTAAACGTTTTAATCTGGTTTGCTGTGGCCCACTGTGAATACCCTGGGCTCAGAATTGGTTTAGAGAGCATTCTGAATAGCCCCAAAGCCTGTCCTTCTGTCAGAGATTTTATAAAGCACTTTCCTCTTCACATAAGTAAGCACCCAAAAATGAGATCAAGATTTCCTCTCACTCCTTGTGTTTAACTCATCAATTTTTGTTATTTGCTATTTACATCTGCTCTAAAAGGCCTCACATAGTTACCACGATGTCTTAGTTTCAGAACTGAGCTGATGTCACCCTAAGATGGGGTCCTTCTGAGAAGCCCCACAGACAGTTAGGAAGAGCATTAAAGGATGGGAGCCTTGGCCTTCAGTCTTACTCTTGTTCTAACAAGTCTTGTTTCTTGTCCAAATCCATGTGTGTTATTGAGAAATTCAGCAACTACTGGGGGAGCAACAGATTATTTCTTTTTCCCAAGATCTGACCCCAAATTTGGGCTGAGAATTTCCATTGAGCATCTGTGTGTATGCACATAACATACATGATTTCTAACTTTTACATAAACTCCATAAGGTTTTATTAATATTATCCTAATTCTTTAGGCAAAGAAACCAAGGATCCAAAGCCTCAAGTAATTTAACTGAGTGTGGTAGATAGTGGTTTCAAAATATAGCCATAGCAATATTTTCAGAAGCATAGGTTTACCCAGAAGTTGAAGTAGGTTATCCTTCTCTTCATTTCTACAAATAGAATGTTGTAGAAATGATGCTATATGACTCTTTAGGTTATGTCAATAAAAGGTAACATTTTCTGCCTAGCTCTGTCTCTTTAGGGATACTCACCACTGAAATCCAGCACCATGTTGGAAGGAAGCTCATGCCCCGTGGAGAGGGTACAGGTACATGTGGATGTTCAGGGCAACAGCTATGGCTTAGCTCCTAGATAACACCCAACACCAACTGCCAAACCTTTCAAGGATGCCAGCCTCCAGCCTGAAGCCTAGTGGAACAAAGGTAAACTGACCTTGCCAAGTTCTGCCCAAATTGAGTATCTATAAGGAAACATATATGTTGTTATGCTAAGATGCTTAATTTTAGGGTCACATGTTATAAAGCAATATAACCAAAACACTAAGCTTATATATGGTGTAAGCTGGTCAATGGAGGATCTAGGATTTGAGCCTATATCTCTATGACTTCTTACTTCTGTTGGCTGGCTCCACTGTCCTAGATTCTTATTCTCTTAAGTCTGCCTCCTTTCCTTCAGTCTGAGACTTAGAGACGTTCTGCCTGTCCTCGCCGTAAGGTGTGCTCATTGCTATTTGGCCCCTAATTAACATCTGTACTCATTAATGAGCAGAAACCTCAACACCAGCATACATCCTCCTGACAGAGAGCGGCCTACTGCACTGGTGGGAAGCTTTCCTCCTTAGTTTGTAGCTCTCCTCAAGGTTTCCTAAGGGTGTAGTAATAAATCTTTGCAACAGCCTATGTCATGTAATGATATGTGTGCAAGGTTCTGAACCCTGCATGTCAGGGTTCAAATCCAACCTCATTTATTTACTACCTGGTTTCTAGTATTTCTAATTTTCTCTGTATCCTAGCTTTTCCATCTATAAAATGGGATAACAACAGCCCCTTCTTCATGGGGTTGCTCGTAATTCTCAAGCTGAAGGAAAAGAATCAAGCTTATGACAAATTAGAGAATGAAGTTCTGAGAACAGGGTTTGGCATATTAGCTGTCAGTAAATACAGCTTATTTATAGGTCATCTATAACTTAAAACTGTAATTTATTATATATATATATATGTGTGTGTGTGTGTGTGTTTCTATATTCCTGTTGACAGGAAACATGGTGATTTATCCTGTTGGCTATTCTCTGTGGCTCTATGTAATCTACTTATGGTTTATGTGAAGGTGGGGGCAAATTTTGATTGGCGTCTATCCCCTAGTTGGAAGGACACCCTTCCAGGCTGGTCAGAGATGTTGGGATCTCCAAGGTTCAGCCTGACCTGTATTTTAGTCACGCCAGCTATTCTGCAGAAGGAGGGCCTTTGGTTTCACTGTTAATTGTTTGTAATGTGTGTGAATAGATGTGCGAACTGAAATTTATTTTGGAAGACACTTGAGAAAATTGGGTATCTGTCCATGAGGACTCAGGGGAGCCAATGGAAAAACAACATAACAGATCAGGGGAATCTTTCTGCCTTAATACAGGCAGTAGAGAAACACAAACAATTGGATAGGACAGGATGGTGGCTCCCAGAACATTAATTTCCAACCACAGAGGACATAATTGCAGAGGACCCATAGTCCAACCTCCTCAATTGTGGTGACAGCCCAGGAGTGAAAAAACTGTTTTGAGCTGATCGATCTGTATGGACTTTACACACCTGTGTCTTGATCATCTTATGCTCTGGATCAGCTAGGTCATTTGACTTGGGGACTCCATCAATTAATTTATATTGTGCTGGCAAAATGACTCGAATTTCCCATCTTCACAATGAACTTTTTGTTCAATTTCTTTTGCTTGAAGGAAAACCGAGGTAGGCAGGTAGCAGCAACAAAGCAATGTATATTTAGAAGTGTCATTTGCTGAAACTAGCCGAGTGTCAGAAATCACAGGCAACATGTAATTATCCAGTCTGTCTCATGGCTGAGGAGCCCTGTTGGTGTGATGGCTTAATTAGTTTTATGATATTATTTCTGGCTTCATTTCAGGGGACTTGAGAGACCTCAGAAGGCACACAGACCCTCTTCCATCTCTGTATTTCAGGACCTAGCCTTGCTATGCGGAAACAAATGTGATGTCAGCACAAAGCATAATTTGAAAAGCTTCCCTTGGCCTTTTGTTTACTGCCTGACTTTTCATATCAGTTACTGGATTTTTTTCACTTGTCTGCCCTGCTCTTAACGTCTTTGCTATCTCAACATGCAGTTTAGATGCTCAATGCTCCCTCCACGGAGGCCCATTTCCTCAGAGCATGTATTAATAGGTCTCAAGCACGGGGGCTACAATTTCCAGCACATTTCTGTTGCCCACTGGGATGAATGGCATGAAACAGGCAAAGGGGCCCCTCAAGCAGGCTTAGAGAACAAGACTGCCAGGGTCCCTGAGTGAAATTCAGTCAGGTGGTACTACACGATGGGTGGGAGTGGGGGATGGGGTGGGATGGGAGAGCTCTTCAACAAGGAAACAAATTGAAAGGATTAAAAAAAATCAAAAAGCAAATGCCAGTTTTCAAGATGGATTCTGGAAATAGAGGAGCACTGCATTTGATCACATGGAGGCTGCGCGTGGCGACGGTTTTGTAATATTCTAGGGAAGATTTTTATCTGACATTGGACAGGGTCTTGATTAAGGTGTTTCCTGAGGGAAGAAACTTCCCTTTGTGGGTTTTGGGTGCCAGGATTGATCTGAGCTCTGATGACGGTCCCATTTGGCTGATAAAAAATTGCATAGATAGATGGTGATTATGCCTTATTCTCTCTCCTGTCAGCTGGCATTTAATAGCAGCTCTTGACAAAAAGTTGGGAGTAGTTTTTACCATGTGTGCACATGCACGCACACACACACTCACAGAAGTCTGACTACTGGAGGAAGTTTTAGATAACAGCCTCCATGTTATTTTCTTAAAAGTAAAAATTGCACTGTCTAAAGGTACATATCATATTGGAGGTCTCTTTGAAACATTTTTGCTCTCTGCCTCAATATTCTATGCATTTCTAAGCAGGGAAAGTTCAGGCAACTTCAGGGAAAAAGATGCTTTTAGGTTTCAGCCGGTAAATCAAAGTTCTTGAACACTTCTAAAGTCAGTGATTGAAATACAGCTTGATGACGCGGAGAGTTAGTCCTCCTGGGTATAAATCCTGGCGACTCCATTTCCATAGTGTAGGACCTTAGGCATTTTAATTAAAGTTTAGGAGATTTAATTTCTTCAGCTGTAAAATGGGGTATTTAACATTGTCCTGATGGTGGTGTGAGGACTAGTGAGAGAGCGTATATAACTGTGCAGCATAGCGATTGTCAGGTAACAAGTGCTTCATGATTGTTAACAGTTTATAACAATGACAGCCTAAAGTGTTGGCTATGGGGGCACATCTGAGAAAGCTGCCTTGGGGAAGAAACCTGAGATCATGCATTATGAAAAACAAAAGGACACAAAAGAATGAGCATCCCCAAGGCAACTTGATTTGGAATTTAAGGCTTTGTTCTTACAGGCTAATATCTCATGTAGGCGGCTTTACATTAATATGTTTAATTTTACAACATAAGATGTGACCAATATATTTGATCATTTATCTTTCCAAAATACCTACAAAGGGAAAATGACCAGCAGGAGGGAGGAGTGGTGGGCATGAATGTTTCTATGTTGGAAACCAGGAGAGAAGGTGCACCTCGGCACCTGCTTTCACACCTGACGTGCGAAGACACACAGTGTAGTGGTGATGGCGCCTGCCAGGCTGCAGGATGGGGCTGGGGCTTTTGTCCATAGCCAGGAGGGAAAGGCTGAGCTCTGCCGTAATGCTCCTTGGCATTCAGAATCCATTAATTCTGCAAATTGGATTGGTCTTGCTCTATGGACATAACACATTCTCGATGTCTTTTGGAATTTCATTCATTCATCTAATGAGCACCTACTTAGGCCATGGATGGCATCCTCCCTCTCCTTTCCAAGTCTGTACCCCTCTGCCTCACCACGTTGCACATCTTAGGGCATCATAAAGCCACGTGGTTAGCCACCTGCGCCATGCACTATGCTGTAGCCTCACGCCCTTGCTACTTCTACTTTCCAATCCTCAAGAAAACATCATATTGAGTTTCCTTTCTCCATACTTCTGAGCTCGCTTCTCTCCCTTGCCTTGCCCTTCTTTGGCCTTCCTCTATAGCCTCCTTATTTAGAACCTCTTTCCTTCTACCACCAGAACAACCATCCAGAAATGCAGTTTTTACTTCTTGCTGAAATACTTCAAAGGCCTCTGCCACGGTGGTGGCCAAATATCTTAGTTTGACCTAAAAGGCCTTTCCTAATCTGACCTCTCATCTCCTGCCCTGCCTCCTCTGTGACCTACTTCAAGAATAAAGACACTTCTTCCAACATTGCACGTGCCTGCCTTCTTCCAAATCTTTGTTGCGTCTTCAGCTGGCCTGCGTTTTCCCTGCCCCGACTGCCTGGCAAGTGCCTGGATGTCCTTCTAGATTTCTCTTAAATGCCCCCATTTCTAGGAGCTTTTCTTTTCTTTACTGCTGCTATGCAATTCTGATTATATTCTTCATAATATTCTCCAGTGTTGAACCAAGCACATCAAACTGTAATTATTTGTGGACAAATCCATCTTCCACATTAGAAAGACAATCTTCCTTCTTCTGAGGTCAGCAACCACATTTCAATGCCCTAATAAGAGCTAATGGAATTAATTAGGGACATAATTTAAAGACAAGTACAATGCAGATTTTCCTTTTGAAAGCTACTTCCCCCCCCTCCCCCAGAATGCTGCCTGATGATTTGTGTGTATAGAATGTTTCCTGGCTATACGTAGTGACAGCAGTAGTTTCAATAGTGAAGGTTTAGTGTTAGAGAAATGCCTAAGATTCTTACTGTGTGATCAGAGGGCTCAGAGTCTAGAAATCAGATCCTGAATGGCAGCCAACTAGAAAGATGGTGGGGATTTGGAACCCAGATGTGTCCCCTTAGCAGAAGAAAAGTGCAGCTAGGAAGATGAAACAGAAAGGAAATAGGCAGAAAGAGAGGTGGGAGCAGAAAAGAAAAAGAAGAGATGGTGAGATAGAAGCCAAAGAAGAGGCAGGGGTTTAGTGCAATGGACATTTCGTTGTTACCTTTGAAAGAGCAGCAAATTGAGCTTTTGATTCTGATTACTACAGTATTTTGCCATGTATAATGTATACTTTTTTGGTCATATTTTTTGAGAGAAAAATAAAAATAATTATGCATGAGTAATGCTTATGCCATATCTACATAAATATTTTTATTTTATTTATGGTTGTATGTTAAAAGTATAACTCTAGAAAACAATAATGACATCTGTATGCAGATAATGCCCTAGAATATGGTAGTTGGTTTTGTTGAATTTATGATAAACTTGCAATGAAAGCATTGCATTGCCAGCCAACGAAGAGTAACATATTTCTCCCTGTAAACTTTAGGTGGGAGCTGGCAATAAAGCTGATATTTTTACAAAACTTATTTAAAAAATCCCTCAGAAATTCTCAAAATGTTTTTTGTATACTACAAGATTCAAGCAAACAGTTATTAGATGGGCAAAAGGGCAACAGAGATGCTGAGAGACACTTTAGATCTACCCTGCCCCGAGCATCATCAGATTGTGGAGGTAACAGGAGAAAAGGCTTCTTCAGATGTCAAGATAGAAGGAGGCAATGGGAGGGGATCTCCAGGGTGGCCAGAGTAGAGCAGGAGGGGAAGAACTGGATTCTGGACCAGCATCAAACTGGGATCTGTTTCAACCAAGATAATACAAAAAGAGGATTTTTGTGTCCTAACGTAATAGGATTGCGTGAGAAACAAACACTGATGACTTCTCAGGGACACCTAAATGGTGCTTTAACTTTATGAAGAGAGATGGTTTAAGCATGGAGACATGAATAAAATTTGTTCCCAAATTTCCAGCTGCCTGTGAGAATCCATCTTCGAAAGACTTACAACAAATCACCCACATAGATGAGGTCCCACTCACACTTGATGTGCCATCAGACAGAACTGTGGGCGTCAAAGGAGCAAGATCATGGCTCTTCAACCAGCGGACGTGAGAAAACACATTTCGCTGTTGTTCTAGCCTGTCGTGCAGAGGGAACATAGTTACAATCTATGATCATCTTTAAAAGAAAAGTGTTTCCAAAAGAAAAGCTGTCCAGTGGAATTATTGTCCATGTGTGTGAAAAAGGATGGATGAATGAAGAAGTTATGAAAATCTGTTTTAATAAAGTCTGGTCATGAAGGTTTGTAAGATTACTTGAAATACTGTCTTTGCCTGTTTCTGATCACTTCAAAGCTCCTGTTACACCAAGTGAAAAGCATTTGCAGCAGATTTGAGAACCCAACTTGCTGTGATGTCTGGTGGGCCAACAAGCCAACTGCAGCCCCTTGATGTGTAAGTAAGCAAGCTCTTCCTTAAGGTCCTAATGAAGAAAGAGTGGGTGTCGTGGATGCAGTTGGCTGGTGATGATTCAGCAACAATAGGCAGAAATCAAGAAAGCATCCATTGCCCAAGTTTGTGATTGGATACTAAAATCATGCAACAGTGTCAAGAAAGGAGTGGCTGTGAGGTTGCCACGCTATGGATGGAACTGGGAACGATGAAGTTTACTAGGATGAGGAAAGTGACTCTTCAGAAGACACAGGTAATGTAGAAACTAAAGAAGACCCCACTTCTGATATTTACAGTGATGAAGAGCTCTTGGTCTTCTGTGGTGCATAAATGTCATAAATTTGTCACCAGTTCATGAAATTTCTTATACTCTGTGTCTATTCTTGTGTTTTGTAAACACAAGATTTGTTACAT
This sequence comes from Loris lydekkerianus, assembly GCA_963574355.1. NCBI lineage: Eukaryota > Metazoa > Chordata > Mammalia > Primates > Lorisidae > Loris > Loris lydekkerianus. The sequence continues at coordinate 115,063 of CAUYPK010102872.1, forward strand.
AAAATTTGTTACATAAAATTTCTGTAAAAGATGTTAAAAGATGCTAAAATTCCTTTCTAATATGAAAAGCAAGTACCAAAATATAAACTATTAAATATTTGTATTAAAAAGTTAAAAGATTTTTTTCCCCTGAAAGTTTGGACCCAAACCATGGGCACACATTATATACTGGTAAGTCTAATTATGCACTGCTGAATATGGTCTTCTACTTTCTTTCCCATCTTCCTTTCTCTCTCTCATGGGAAAGAATTTCATCCTATTGCCACTTCATCTTAACTTTGTTCTCTTTTACACAGAACGTTATTTTTTTTAGGGCAGTACTAGGCTCACGGCCTAATTTGAGTGAAAGGTACAGAGAATTCCCCTACTCCCCTCCCCTCCACATGCTCAGCCTCCTCCCTTATCAACATCCCCCCACTAGAGCAGTACACTCCTTACAACTGATGAACCTATATCATTGTCACCCAGAGTCCATAGTCTACATTAGGGTTCACTCTTGGTGTTGTACATTTTAGGGGTTTAGATAAATGTACAATAATATGTACTCACCCTTACAGTATCATGCAGGGAAGTTTCACTGTCCTAACAATATCTCCTGGTCTCTGCCTACTCATCCCTCCTGCTCTCTCTCCTAAACCCCTGGCAACCACTGTTTTTTTTTTTTTTTTTTTTTAACTGTTTCTATAGTTTTTCCTTTTGCAGAATGTTATGTAGTTGGAATTTTATAGGATGTCTGTTTTTCAGATTGGCCTCATTCACTCAGTAACACACATTTAAGTTTTTCCCACATCTTTTCATGGCTTGGTAGCTCATTTCTTTTCAGTGCGGAATAATAGTTCATTGTCTGGATGGGCCACAGCTTATTTTTCCATTCACCTGCTGAAGGACACCATGGTGGCTTCCAAGTTTTGGCAGTTGTGAATAAAGCCCCTATAAACATCCTTGTGGAAGTTTTATGTGGCTGTTTTCTACTTACTTGGGTAAATACCAAGGAGTGCCATTGCCATATCCTACAGTAAGGGTAGATAGTTTGAAAGGGTAGAAACTGCCAACCTGTCTTCCAAGTTTTTGTGCCACTTCCCCCTCCCAGCAGCAATGAAGGGGAGCCTCTGCGGCTCCACATTCCCCAGCATTTGGTGCTGGCCGTGCTCTGGATTCTGTCCATTCTAACAGGTGTATATGGTATGAACTTGATGTTGAATGTGCATTTCCCATCTTTTCACAGCTCATCTAGCGTCTTCTATCCTCTCTGGGGAGCTGTTTGTTGAGGTGTTTAACTCATTTGATAATTGAGTGGTCTTTTTTCTCATCTTTGAGTTTTAAGAGTTCTTGCATATTTTGGGTGACAATCCCTTTATCACACACATCTTTTACAATTATTTCCTCTCATGTTGTGGCTTGCCTTCTCATTTTCTTGACAGTGTCTTTCACAGAGCAAAAGTTTAGCTTTTAATACCCAGCCTATCAATTATTTCTTTCGTGAACATTATCTATGTTGTTGAATCTAATCAGTCATCACCAAGCCCAAGGTCATTCAGATTCCCTCCTGTGTCATTTTCTAGGAATTTTATAGTTTTATGGTTTACATTTAGTTCTGTGATCCATTCAAGTTCATTTTTGTGAAGGGTGTAAAGTCTGTTACTAAATTCATTTTTATCACATGTAGATCTCCGTATCTTACTTTTGGTGTGAATGTTTTATAATTAAAAAATTGTAGAGTTCTCTGAAGCTTCTTACCTGCACCAACCAATACCTCCTTTACCCTCAAATAAGGCTGACTGTAAAAATCTGTGTAGGGATAGTATTTCTCTGCTTTTTGCCCCCACCTACCACTTTTGACACATTAGATTAAATTTCAGCCCTTGGCCAATCTGTCAAAGAAACAGGAAATGTCTCTTGTTCTGACATATTTGCCAGGGGCTGAGGTTTAAAACCAGGTGGGTATTAGTTCTTACACAGAAGCAATTTCTCCTCATCAGAAAAGCTGAATTAAATACCAGCTCAGCCAAAACCTTTGCTTTGCTTTGTATGAATGAGTCTCTGATTTAAAAAAAATTTTTTTTGATAAATAATGTTTAACAGTTTGCAGAATTTTTGAGAAACTTAAAGGAAAAAAGACGGCGATAGTTTTTTTTTTTTTTTTTGGCTGGGGAGAAAAATCAAATGTAAATATAATTTGCCTCTATCAATGTTAAAATTGTATGTGGATGATTTTTAATATGGTTATCCACACCCTAAACAGACCGTGTGTGACTGGAGACAGAGTGATAAGAGAGGGGAAAGCTCATTGCTCAGAGTCATCGTGCAATAGCATTGGAACAGCTATCTCTGCCTACAGGAGAGGCCCCGGCTCAATTTCTCATCGCCTGTGAAAGATAAGGACTTGCTTATAGTTGCTCTGACTCATCAACCTGAGCCAACGATGGGGGAAGGGAACCTCTCCTTCCCCTTCATGCTCTCATGCCTTTCCTTGTCCGCTGAAAGAAAAATCAATATCGACCCCAGAGGACAAATCTAGCAGCACCAGAGCGGCCATGTTTCCCTGGTACCTGTCTAAAAAAGACATCTTTTGCAAGCCCTGGCATAAAAGCGTAATGACAGCAGACAGTTTGTGGATTTTCTATGCAGAGGGGATTATTTTTGCAACAGGCTCCACAGTATGTGTTTCCCCTTTCCTCCTCCTCTCACTGCCATGTAGCTCCTTTTCTGGACCAGAATCCCTTCCCCGTAGGTCACCTGAGAACTTATTCCAAACCAGCCTGGAGATCCATCCCGGAGTGGAGGGAGGCGTCCCACATTTTTAGAATGAACACTACTTCTTCCCTCCCTTTTGTGTTCCCCTCTGTAGGAATGGTGAATCTGGGTCACAGAAACCCAGGATGGGCTGCAGCGGTGCCTTGGGGAGTTAGATATTTTGCCTTGACGCTTGGAGGCATGTACTTCTTTCTCCCAGAAACTAGAAAGCTGCCTGAGTGAGAAAGCAGTGTGGAATTTAGCAGGAACGACAGTCTCCAACACTGCCAAGAAAGCTGCAGGCCTCTAGGGCAGCTGCTGGGCATTTCCTGTGTGGATCAGTGAGTGCCTCCTTTCCCATTTCCTAATATTTTTCAAAAAGTTGCTTTGCATTTTATATATCTAATCCCACAGATGTACATACATTTCAAAATTAACTAGGAAATAAATTTTCATGGCTTTTTTCAGCAGTTAATGAAAGGATCTGCTTAAAGAATTCACCAGTGAATATTGAAGTCTCTTTCCCTTTAGGATTAATAATCATAATCATACCAGTCATAGGAAGAGTCACCAGCCCCCACATAGTGAATGTGTTCTGTGTGCTTTACACACTTTTTATTTCATCTTCACAACAATTCTAATTAGGTGATTATATTTCCTGCAAATATCAGTACATGTGAACAAACAAAAGAGCCCACAAAAAGTCTTTAAATTTACCATTTGCACTTGCTTTTATGTTTAAAAATATTTCTTGGCCAGTTGCAGTGGCTCAGCCCTGTAATCCTAGCACTCTGGGAGGCCAAGGCAGAAAGCTCCCATAAGCTCAGAAGTTTGAGACCAGCCTGAGCAAGAGTGAGACCCCATCTCTACTAAAAATAGAACAATTAGCTGGGCATTGTGGTGGGTACGTCTAGTCCCAGCTATGAGGAAGGCTGAGGCAGGAGGATCACTTGAACCCAGGACTCTAAGGCTGGCCAAGGCTATAGCACTGTAGCCTGGGGCAAAAGAGTAAGATGTAAGACTTAGTCTCAAAAAAAATTGTATTTTTAGCCTTTAGCTTTTTTCAGAATGTGTTGGAACGTGATGTAGGGTTTATAGCCATGAAATAAAACTAAAGATTGATTGCTTATTTTTATATTTATTTATTTATTTATTTATTTATTTATTTATTTTTGCAGTTTTTGGCCAGGGATGGGTTTGAACCCCCCACCTCTGGCATATGGGGCTGGTGCCCTACTCCTTTGAGCCACAGGCCGCCACCTGATTGCTTATTTTGAAAGTGTATTTGTAAGTTTCATTTTAATAGTTAATATGAACAACAACAATAGTAAAAGGTGCTGAAAATTCACTTAGCACTGGGCATTGTTTTAACTTCATGGCATCTGTTATCTCAGTTCAACCTTTAGAGATGGGTATGGTATTGTCCACTCACAGGTGAAGACACTGAAGTTTGCAAGGGATAGGATAACTTGTTGAAAGACCTCAGCTGGTAAGTGATAGAGCTGAAGTCAGAACCAGCCTGCCCTAAACCCCGAGTGCTATGTTGCCCAGGTTTTTGATAAATACTGTGGGGCAGGGTGTGAGCCCACTGTGGAATAAATTTTCCCCTAGGCGCATAGGGAAGCGTTATTAGAACTGGGGAAGCAGGGTCAGAGGTGAGGATGTCTCAGGGTCCAAAATAGACTCCTCGCAGCTGAAGCCCTACCCTCTGGGTGAAGCCCTACCCTCTGGGTGAAGCCTCCCTGTTTCTTAGTTTCTGCTTTTTCTGGAAATGGTCTCTCCCTTATGGTGACTCTCATAGCAACTGTCTTATATGAAGTGGCCCTGAACTGCTGGCCATAGCTGACTAGTCCAGGGCTGGGCCCCTCAGCCGGTGGAACCAGTCAGGACTTCTTTCCTGGGAATTTGGAACTGGACCACAGAAGTTGCAGCCTCAGCAGGAGGTCCAGGGGCCTGAGAAGCTGAGAGGGTGGACCTGCAGCTAGAGAGAGCACATGGATGAGGAACACGGAGCAAGGCCTGGTCTCTTCCTGAGGCCCTAATCACCCCTGCCCTCAAGTTCAATGACACTACACATAGAAAATTAAATATGACACATTTCCATTTGTGTTTAAATTAATTAACTGGGTCTCTGATATTGGCAGACGAAAGGGTCCTAATTCTGGAGTGTTTGAGGCCTAGTCCCAGGTTGGAGGAAAGCTCTACAGAGGTTGGAGGGTGGTGTCCATGAGGCTGTGATAGAGAGGAAGTCAAACAAGATGGCATCCCTAGGGTCTCCTAAAATCCCGAATAACTGAGGATGCAGCCCACTGTTATTTATAGTCTAGTGATGAAGTCCCCTTGGGGACTAACCTATGGCTCCCTCCCTGGTGACTGCTGGAGCAGGATGCAAAGGGCTGCTGATGGGCGGGAGGCCACGAGCGGCAGGGGCAGTAGCTGATGCTCCCAGGGAGTCACGGTGGGGGCAGGGGAAACAGGCTGGGTGTCTGGAGTGACAAAGCATGGCGATCGTGGCCTTCAGCAGATCCTCACAAACACATGAGGGGAGAAGATTTGAAAGGTAGTGGTCTCTGTGACCTACAGGAGGGCCTGTAGGGGATGTGCTATGTCGTCACTATTGTTGGGACGCTACAGATCCCAGGGCTGATGTGGCATGTGAAGCAACACACCTTACACAGCCGAGAAGAGCAGAGAATGCATCTGGACTCAAGTAGATGGTAACTAGCAAGTCAGCTTACCCAACTCAAATTTGGCAAAGACCAGGTTTGAATGCAAAGCGTCTTTCTGCTTGCAGCTTCTCTCTACCTAGGCCAGAGACAGGAGACCCTAGGCACAGACAAACACCCCCCCCCCATCCTTTCTAAATGTCCCTCCACCTTCCTTGCCAGCCAGCATGGCTACTTTCTGGCCTCTGACTCAGCCCCTGTGGCAGGTGCTTCCACTCAGCTGCAGATATAAAGCCTTGCAGTTGGCCTCATTGCGAATTCTCTCTGCTCATCCATTTTCCTGGCCAATAACACTGGAGCATCTGAGCACCTGGGCTGTGACCATCACCTCTCCCCTGCTTCATCTGTGCTTCTGTGAAGCCAACAAAGATTCAGAGCAACTGTGACTCCCTGGAGGATAAAACACCACAGTAAAAGTGTGAGTTTTCACTCTATTATCAAAATAAAGGGAAAACCCCGGAGCTGGCTCAGGTGCAGCTCTTCTTAGGAGATCTCACTCTGTTTTACTATATTAGCTTTTCTTCCCTAAAAAAAAAAAAAAAAAAGAAAAAGAAAAGAAAAAAGTATTATCTTTGCAAGAAGTGGCTGAGGAATGCTATGCTCCACTGAAAGAAGGGGAAAATCTAGGTCTTTTATTTTCTAAATGTATTTTTTTAAATAAGAATATTTAGATCCCTTGTTCATCTTTTCTTTTTCCTTGGAAGTTCCTTGGTCTTTCTTATTAAAAAAAAGTCCACAGACAGAATATCTCCCACCTTTGTGGTTCTAGGTCATCTTGGTTGCGATATGATGTTTTGGTTAGGTTTACAAGAAATTTGTCATTTGTAAGTTAGTGCACATGTTTTATACCTGAATAAAAGAGAATTATGGGCAGATGCCATTGTGCTTGATTGAATCCTTATGCATGAGCATCTGAGAATGGTCGTGTGACACATTATGTACAATTAATGATTTACTCATCTGTGAGTTCCAGCAATGTGGTGTATATTACCTGAAGCTAACGAAAGGCATCATCTAAGTGCAAAATGTTATTAGCTTTTAGGGCAGGGATGATAAGATTTGAAGCATAACCTAGCCTCCTGAAATACTCATTCTCCAGTAAGCTGCTTGCAGTTCGAATTGCGGTAGCAAAGAGGCTTTTGGCCACAACTCACATTAATCTTTTAAGCAGAAATGAAGCCTAGAAACTCATAGATCTCCAAAGGAAGCAGGTGTTCGGGACATTCACTGTAGGCATCTTAAAGAATCACAGTGGGGATCAAATCTGGAGATGCACGGGCCAGGCTCTCAGGGTGACCTTCTGCCCAGGGACTGAGAGCAGGGGGTCGGGCTGGAGGGGAAGGGCGCTGGGCAGAAAACTTCATTTTGTTCCAGGAGACACCTCGTCAGGAAAGGATAAGACATGCATCTCGGACTGATGGGCTGTTAGAGGTTTAAAATGTTTGCCTTGGGTGACCTTAGGGAAAAACACCATCCTCTCTGGCTTAATGTGAATTAAATTTTTCAATTACTCCAGAGGACGGAAAAGCAGTGGCTCCAAGCATGCTTATTTGTGGAAAGCAAAATGAAATTAAACACTCCAGCAGAAGAAATCTTAGCGGCTTACTGATCCCAGGGCATCGTCCCTTGCCACTCAACGGCAGTGAAAATTTGATTTGAGGGTAATGGATATTTTAAATGGAGTGTCCTGAATCCATCTAAACATGTTTTTATTCTGAGAGAATAATTCTACTAATTTATCTCTCCTGGGAAAGAAACGAGGTATTTTAATATGTTTTCTCCCTTAAAGAAGGGTGCTATAGATCTCTTGAGCAATGGAAGGAGAATTTGGAGGAGAAGGCGAAGTCCTCTGTGTCGGATACTATTTCATGGTTTGCTGTGTCCGTGCTTGTGCAGAGTCCACTCCTGGTCAAAGGTGGGGGGGTGTGGGGGCTCAGATTGAAAATCAGAATCCTGAAAATGGGAGAAAGCCTCATTGTTGTTACAAAAGCAAAAATTGGGGTGTTCCTTTTTTTCTCTTTGCAAAAGGGCAAGAGAAAAACTGTGTGTGTGTTTGTTTCATTAGGGGGTGGGCAAGCAATTTTGACTATAGATCAGAAAGACCATGACACTGTAGGATCAAGTCTGGAACCAAGATATATAGAACCATTCTATCACCATCCTTGAGAGTATTTAAGAATATGCTGAATCTCCCCAAGTTTGGGGTTATCTGGATTTAACTGTTCTTTTTTAGAGCACAGGAATGCTGTGTATGTTTAGAGAAGGTTTGACTTTGCCACTTCTGAATACTCCTCATACCTAAGGAATAAACTAAGAAAGGAGGAAAGGCTTGGAAAATAGAGAGATAGTCTATGATGCTTTGATTTTTTAAAGTGTGCTGTGGCCTGGTCATAGAAACAACTGTTTCCATTTCGAGGTAAGGCTTCAGCAGGCAGAGGCAATATGGTCAGGAGTGTTAGCTTGAATTTTCAGTCACTAGGCAAGACTGCAGAAAAGGGGACCCTCAGAAACCAGTTGAAGACATGCAGGGCTATGATGTCATGAACTCCACGGGGGTGGGAACGGAAAGAAAGGAAAGTCCCCTGTATCAGAAAGTCTTTGGTCCTTTATGCCATTTAGTTTGTTAAATAACTTTGTGGGTTCTGCAATCCCATTACTAGACATCTACCCAGAAGAAAATTAATAATTTCATCATAAGGACACTTGCACTTAATTGTTTAACAGCGCTCAATTTACAATCGCCAAAATGTGGAAACAACCTAAATGCCCACCAAACCAGGAAGGGTTTAACAAGCTGTGGTATATGTAGACCATAGAATACTATTCAGCCATTAAAGAGATGGAGACTTTACATCTTTTGTATTAACCTGGATGGACTTGGAACACATTCTCCTTAGTAAAGCATCAGAAGACTGGAAAAGCAAGAATCCAATGTATTCAATTCTAATCTGAAGCCAGGAGATGATCTAGTCTAATCCAGATAAAAGAAAAACTCAAATCAGTTTCAGGTGGGGGGCAGGGGAATGAGGAAGCCGGGAGAGGAAAGGAGGGCATGGGGGTTTTATGGTGTATGGCACAGGTATTAGGGATGGATCACAGGAGGGACTTTCCCTACCAATTGCGAACAGTGTAACCGAATTCTTTGTACCCTCAATGAACCTGAAACAATAAAAAAAAAAAAAAGAAAGAAAAGAAAAAAAACATAAAACACACACAAACTTTGTGGAATCCATTATCTTAAAACGATTCTTGAACTAGGAATCAGAGCTAAGACATCTCAGTTCTTTAGATTACACTGGGAAATGAATATTTCAGGCGGGAGCACAATGATAATGACGTTTACTGTTTCTTACCTGCTATTTGCTAGACACTCACCTGAGAACTTTAATTCTCACAATAATCCTTTGAAATAGCTTTCTAAGTATTTCTATTTTACAGATGAAAACTTTCCCTTCAGAGAAGTGAAGTGTTTAACTTTTCAGAGTTACAGGCAGGATTTGTATGTTGGGCAGTAGTCAGTCTGGCTCTTTGCTGGTACCACAAATTAAGGATATGGTCGTTCCAAAACAATAAAGCTTTGAATGTAATCATTTTACTACTGCTATGTTTTTAAGATCAGAACTAGGTAATGGGGAAGAAGAAAGGATGAAGGAAAGAAAAGGAGGAGGGGGAGGAAGAAGGGGAGGAGAGGACAGAAAAAAGAGGAAGAGGAGAAAGTAAAAATGACAATGAAGTCATACTTGGGACATAATTATAGTGAACAATTATTCATGGGTTATCTGAAATTCAAGTTTAACTGGTTGTCTTGTATTTTATTTGGAAATCCCAACTATGTTCTGGGCAAAAGGCTGAGCATTTTCCATATATCATCTCATATAAGTTGTACACAGTTATCAAGTAAGGATGACTGTCCTTGTTTTCAGATGAGGACACTGAGACTCAAAGAGGTAGAGAATTACCCAAGGTCACACTGCTGGTGGGCGATGGAGCTGGGGTAAGAACCCAGGTGGAGCCCACGTACAGCAGCTCTAGACAAAGGTAGAAAACCAACAAAGAAAAATGAGTTAAGATATTTCAAATCAGCTGAACAGAAGCATTCATGCAAGGACAGAGAAGGCAATTAGCAGCACCCACAGTCCCCAAACATTGTCAGCAACTACTTTACTGTTGGCAAGTAACTTCCTTTGGGGAGCTCTGTTTAAATTGTAATCCCAGAGCTTTGACAAAAGAGACACCCTCTCTATCCCCTGTTGGTGGTGTAAATTAAAAATATTCATATATTCTGAGTTTAGAAATGAAACCTGTGTGGTAAATCTCATAAAAATGTGCCCTGAAGATGAAAAATTGCACTTAGATCTCAGCTACCTACATTCATTATGAAAAAGGACAATGTGAATAGGCAAAATATGGTTTGTGAAATATTTCCAGGTACTGCATGTATCTGGAGTTGTGTGACCAGGCTGCTGGTGGTGGGAAGAGGCTGTGCTTAGCACAGGCTCCAGGCTCCTCAAAAGCACTTGAGAGGGGGACCTGGAGTGTTCAACTTGGAAGGAGACAGTGGAGAAGTGCGATAGCTGCCTGAATGATGTAAAGGCTGGCAGTTCTCATTTCTAGTGGCTAGAAGTCTATTACATCAAAAGGTAGGGCTAGATCAGCAAGTGGGAATTTTATAGAGGTTTCTTCTCCACACACAGACCACATTCTAGAAACCAAAGTGGTTTAATGGTAGAACCTTCTTATGCTACAGGGCTTCAAGGTTGACCCTGATGTCAGGCCATCTGGGATCTTGTAGGGAAGATTTCTGAATAGAGTGAACAGCTTGGCCGGACATGTGTGCACACACAGGTACACATGTGTGCACACACAGGTATACAGACATACAATGGTGTGTATATTGAAGAGATAGTATTTAACTACCAATGAAACTTGGAAAGCCAGAGCATTGTGCACAGCTGTCCTTTTGGGTCTGTCCCCACTGCCATCCTATTTTTTGGCCTCCTCTCTTCAACCTTTTACTGAGTCTTCCTGCTTCTAAACTGTCTTCTCCATAATGAATTTTTCACAGAACCTACAGCGTATTATTTTCTAAATTCAAGGATATTAATCTTATTCCCTTGCTTAAAAGCCTTCAGAGGTTCAGCCCCATATGAAGAATGTCATCTCAAGAGCCTTGGAACAGCCGGGCGTCTCCAGCCCCGGTTCCTGCTGTTCCCACCCTTCACTCCCAGGGCGTTTGCGGCTTCTGTGCCCCAATGAGCTGCACTGATCTTGCCTCTTCCTTCACTCACGCTGTCTCTCCTTGAGAACTCCTTTCTATCCTTCAATACCTTGCTCAGATTTTTCTTCCCCACAACACCTTTCCTGATGGCCCTAGAGGGAGTTTGTCACTCCTCCTTCGGTGTCTTTGCCCCACACACTTCTGCTGTCTATTTACTTCTATTACCGTGCTAGTCTCCTGCCAGGCTCTCAGCTTTACCAAGGTGGGAACTGGTCTCAGGGCTCTGCTGAACCACACTGACAGCACAGTGCCTGACACAAAGGAACTGCTCATAAATACAGAGCATGCTCCCAGGGAGAAACCTTTGTAAGCGTACAATCCACACCCACCCTAACATTGGTGAGGCCTGGCACTAAAGTACAAATGGAGGCCTATGTACCATGTGTCTAAATATTTAAACATTATAAATCAAGCTGACAAACTGCTCTGTAAAATTGATCTATCTTTCCACCTTGCCAAATATACCCTCATTGTGGCAATGCCAAATATATGTAAGGTTATTTTTTATGACTAAAAGTCTGCAAAATCCCAAAGATGACTGAATTTAATTATTAATGCACATGTCTTAGGATTCTCTTGATGAGTTGGTGACATTTGCATGAGAATAAAATGAAGACATACATAATTCATAATTGCCATATATTCATGCCATGAACATTTTTTCTCTTCTCCTACCTTCAGCAAAAACCACTAAGAGTTCCAGTTATAGTTATCATTTGAGGAATTAAAAATGTAATTGTGTTCAAAATATACAAAACTTGAATGTCTTGTAATACAAAAGGCAAACATTAAAGTCAAAATTTAAAGTCAAAACTGGTTTTGTACCTATTTTCAAAAACTTTAAATATGTAAAGATAACATTTTTAAATTTAATTTTTGAAAAGTTAACTAAAACTTACTAGATGTTTTATAAAATAAAACTATTTGTGTTTCTGGCATTCCCTGTCTAGCTAGTGGCTAATGTAAAATCTCAGTATCATACTTTATGTATTATATATAATATATATAAATGCATGTACACTATCACACTTTATGCATTATGTATATAATATTTATATGCATATAAATGCATATACAGTGTGGCCATAAAGTTTGTGTGCAATTTATTTTAAATTATATAATTTATTTTATAGTATATAATTATATCAATTTATTTTAAATTGCACATGAACTTTATGGCCACACTGTATATGTATAGTAATGCAAAAGATAATGATATTTCCATCAGGGACGGACCACATACACCACTGTGATCTTATAAAATCATAATGGAGGTGAATTTCTATTGCCTAGAGGCATCGTAACTTTCATAAAGTCATAGTGCAACACGTTACTGACATGGTGGCGGTGATGCTAGTGTAAATAAATGGACTATACTGCTAGTCAGATAAAAGTATAGCACATACAATTATGTATAGTATATAATACTTGATAATAAACTACTGTTCCTGGCTTATGTATTTATTGTACCTTTTAAGATTATTTTAGAGTACTTCTTCTATTTATTTTTTTAAAAAATTAATTATAAAATAGCCTTAGGCAGGTCCTTCAGGGGGTTTTCAGATAAAGGCATTTTTATCCCAGGAGATGACAGCACCATGCATGTTATTGCCTCTGGAAGACTGTCCAGTGGGACAAGATGTGGAGGTGGAAGATGGTAAGACAGCACCATGCCTGTTATTGTCTCTGGAAGACTGTCCAATAGGACAAGATGTGGAGGTGGAAGATGGTAAGACAGCACCATGCATGTTATTGCCTCTGGAAGACTGTCCAGTGGGACAAGATGTGGAGGTGGAAGATTGGTAAGACAGCACCATGCCTGTTATTGTCTCTGGAAGACTGTCCAGTAGGACAAGATGTGGAGGTGGAAGATGGTAAGACAGCACCATGCATGTTATTGCCTCTGGAAGACTGTCCAGTGGGACAAGATGTGGAGGTGGAAGATGGTAAGACAGCACTGTGCATGTTATTGCCTCTGGAAGACTGTCCAGTGGGACAAGATGTGGAGGTGGAAGATGGTAAGACAGCACCATGCCTGTTATTGTCTCTGGAAGACTGTCCAGTGGGGCAAGATGTGGAGGTGGAAGATGGTAAGACAGCACCATGCATGTTAGTGCCTCTGGAAGACTGTCCAGTGGGACAAGATGTAGAGGTGGAAGATGGTAGACCTGTGTAGGCCTACTTGGATGGCTATGGTTGTGTCTTAGTTTTTGCTTTCGTTGTTTTGTGTTTTAAGACAGGGACTCACCCAAGCTGGAGTGCAGTGGCAAAATCAGAGGTCTTTGTAACTTCAAATACTTGGGCTTAAGTGATCCTTAGAGCACAGGCGGGTAGCAGGCTACTCCATCTAGGACGGTATAAGTGCACTCCCTGATGCTTGCATGGCAAGGAAATGGCCTGAAGACGCATTTCCCAGAGAGCCTGTTGTCACTGTTGTGTTGTCATCACTGTTGAGTGTTTCCTTGACTGATTTTATTCTTTTGATTATGACTATATCATTTGAATCACCATCATGATTATTTTTAGCAGTGACTGAATTTTATTCATGACTTTGATGAGCAAATCAATTTAATGATGTACTTTGAAATAAGGTGTTTTGCCTAAACTTTGTTCACTTATATTTTATGCTTTGCATTAATGGCTCCTGACGTGCTACAGAGATGGGGCCTGAGTTTGCACCTGGTCAGTGTGAACACAGAGTCCAGAGCACTCAGCCTGAGCAGGTCCTTTGGGTCTGCTATGCTGGTCCAGTCATGTACCTTGTGCTGGATGGTACAGTTCTCCCTCCTGCCTTGCTGTTTCTGCAGCAGTAGGAGACACCATTATTCTATAGATCCAGGTCCTCAAATTATGCAACAGCACTTACTTAGGGTCACCTGCTTGATTTACTGTGCGTGGGCTTTAAATCATGTTCGATATTTCGTCAAATGGAGAAACCAACTTCAAATAGGTTCTTGTAGAAGCACTCTTGAGCCTTCTGATGATATCTTTCACAGATCCCAAATGGGGAATTGGGAACTCTACAGACAGTTTAAGAAGGATCTGTTGGAAAATGTTATTTATCCCTTAAACTTAGTATATGTTAACATTATTGAGACATAATTCATATACCACAAATTTACTCATTTAATGTATTCAGTCGTGGTTAGTACATTAACAGGATCATGCAGCTATCTCCAAAATCTAATTTTAGAACATTTTTTCTTACTCCAAGAAGAAACCCTGGACCCCTGAGCTCACTTCTCTTTCCCACACACTCACATCTCTTCTAGTCCAAGAAAACCCCTAATATACTTTCTGTTCCTATAGATTTGTCTATTCTGATGTCTCGTGTAATAGAATCATATAATATTATGAGGTCTCAGCATCCTACAACTTAGACAATGCATTCTTTTACAATTTCTACATCACTCAATGGCTTCTTTTTTCCCCTTGAATATATAAGCTATTTGATAAGTAGCTTATTGTTGCTTGAAAGAATTGTCTTTTTTGCTTTTCACCTTTTAATTTCTGCAGTATACCCTTTCAGACATCTCCCACTAATTTAAAATATCTGCGGTCCTTATGAGTGTTATAAGGCTGATGAGTATTGAATTTCTGTAATGTTGATATTTCAGTATCATAAAGCAAGAAAATCATCTTGTCTGTAGCAGAAACAAGATGAATATTGCAATTCTTAATCCTCAATAAAAAAAATCTGTTTTCTTCCTTCGGCTTTCTCTTGGTCTTCTTTGATCTGATGGACTGTTACGCAGGTAATTGAAAAATACTACCAAGCTGTGCAACTATTCACAAATTCCACTTCAAACAGAAACATGGTGCATCCTTGTCAAAAGCTGATAACAGACTGGCCTACCTGACCCCCATAAACTCTCGCCAACCAGCCTCTTTCAGTAATGGTACCAGTCAGGTGGGGAAAATTAGAATTAAATTATAAGCATAGTAGCCGTTGATTTATCCCTGGCCTTACTAATCTTCTAATTGTGCTGGTCAATCTTTGAAGATTATTTCATTGAAAATTATTCTTTGGTGTTTATTTTAACAATAAAATATAAAAGATGAGCAAAAGATTATTAGTAAAAATAAAAGGATCGGTTCTGTAAATTTTGGATTCAGTCAAAAGGCCGCATTTTAAGACTTAGAAGGCCACAGGTGGTCTTAAGGTCGCAGGCTCCCCACCCCCGGCCTGAGCTATGGTGGCTGCTGTTGACTCAGGTGTGCAGGTTGGGATGCCAGGCAGTAAAGGAGCTGGGTGGGCCTCAAGGCTCAGTCTGTACCTGTACACAGCCTGTTCTGCTCCTTGGTGAGTCTGCTGCATGATGGGAGGCAGGAAGTGAGCATCTGGGGGAGATGAGTGAAAGGGCTTCACCGCCTGTTCTGAAGGACCTATAAAGGGGGAAGTGCAACGTGAAGGCAGATGCCTGGGAGGGGTCTGTTCTCCCACAATCCTCAAAGAAGGGTGAGGATGCAGCTTCCTCTCTAGACACAGCCATCTCCTGTTCAGTCCCCTGGGCCCATGACATAGAGCAGGGATGGGCTGTGTACTTGCTGCCATTATCATTTTAAATACCTAGAGTGTTGTTGCTTGTCTTTTTCTTTTTTCTTTTTTTTTTTTTTTTTTGCAGTTTTTTTTGGCCAGGCTGGGATTGAACCCACAACCTCTGGTATATGGGGCCAGTGCCCTACTCCTTTGAGCCACAGGCGCCACCCTTTTCTTTGGGCCACGCAGTCTCTATCCTGGTGACTGAGTGAGTTTGCCCTCATGGCTTCACTTTCTCTTTGTCGTGGGATGTTGTGACCTTTCCCCTTTCAAACCAAAACCTGGAGCAGCAGTTGTCTTGCCCACCCGAGATTACCCAGTGGGACACTGGGATTCATATGTTCTCTAAGCCTGTGCTTTTTTCCAAGACAAACTGACCTCTCTTGTGTTAGGAAGAATTAGAAGGCACTAATTTATAGTCACTTCACTTCCCATCAAATGCCTATTAGACGTCATAAAAGGCCTGGGTAAAGGCCATCTAGAAACTCCTAAATTGGAAATATCTGTAGCCAATTGTTTTCGGGCCTTTCAGTCCCATTTAGCAGCAGGTGACCGCTGCCTTGCCTGGTGCCAGATGCAACCAGATCTTTCTTTGATTTCTAAGCAGAGGAAAAAGAAAATGTGGTTTTGTAAAAGGTAACTGGGAGAGTTGCTATGTTCAGTAAGCTGCCAGGGCTTGTGTGAACACACCAGGCTGAGCTAGGAGTGGTTTTTCTCAGCTTTCCCCTCTTCCCGTGGAGTTTCATTTCAGGGCACAGTGTGTCCTCAGAAAAGGCCACGCAGCTTTTGGCAGCGGGAGGAGCTGTACTAGCAGGGAGGGCTCCTCCCTCACTCCTGAAGTCTGGCTCACCTTGCTCAGAGATTCCTTGGGCCTTGGGGACAAGGACAAGAAAGCACAGATGAGGAAGAACGTGCTGGAGGAAATCATATTCAGCCAGCCCGGAGGCGGTGACTCCAGCTAACATGCCCAGCTGGGGAAAGGTTGATAACATCTGTCCCTTTTGCTCAGCATCTCTGCTTTCACCTGTTTCCCCTGCTGGTAGATGTCCCATCCAGCCACACATCTCTCTGCTTTTGGAGGAGAGGCCAATCAGGAGGATGAGTTAGGATTTGGAAGATGTTCTTACAGAGGTGAGGAAGAATGCATGAAGGCTTTGCAAAGCTTAGGTTGAGGACTAATGGGACTGAAAAAATTAAAGAAATGAAGTGTACACAAGTGAAAAGGGGAACAGAAAAGAGTGATTCAAAAGAGGCAGGATAAGTCAGGTATCCTCTAGGTTAAGACGATGGCAGACAGAAAGCAAATAATGTTCAAGCCTTGGCGTCTTGGGCTCTCGCTGCCTGGGAGGCAGCCTCACGGAATGCTGTGCTCATGGTGGACTATCTGCTTCTCACCCTGCTAGTGCCTTCTTGTGAAACACGGGAAAGTCATGTGACCCCTTTGAACCTCAATCACCTCAAATGTACATATTCATTAATAATAATATCCAAAGTAATATTGTTATGGGGCTGAAATGAGATAGAATGTGTGAAAACATTTTGTAAACTGTAAGCACTGTGTGGTGAAATATATGGTTGCAAACCAGCTGACTCTCATTATTTACATTATTATTATTATTCATTAATAATATTAATTCTGGTCATTATTATTTACACCCTGTCTCTCAAAGGAGTTCACGTTTATTCCTTCTTAGTTCCTAGTGTGGTGAAATATATTGTTGCAAACCAGCTGACTCTCATTATTTACATTATTATTATTATTCATTAATAATAATTCTGGTCATTATTATTTACACCCTGTCTCTCAAAGGAGTTCACGTTTATTCCTTCTTAGTTCCTAGTAGCTTGAACTACGTTGACAAATTAGCTTAGCCAGAAACCTTAGAGCAGGTGTCTTCAAACTGCGGCCCACGGGCCACATGAATGGTGTGAATTGTATTTGTTCCCATTTTGTTTTTTACTTCAAAATAAGATATGTGCAGTGTGCATAGGAATTTGTTCATAGTTTTTTTTTTTTTTTTTTAACTATTCTCCAGTCAACAGTCTGAGGGACAGTGAATTGGCCCCCTGTTTAAAAAGTTTGAGGACACCTGCCTTTGAGTCTTCTGTTACTGTGTGGCAGCAGATGTGGAGGGTTTAGGTTTTTAAAAATGCAAATCTTTATGTTTTGAAAGTTTTTGTGATGCTTTCTACCCTACCCAATGGTAGAGACGTAAATATTCCAGGAAACGTTCAGGAAGGAGTCCCATTCTGCTTCTCCATCAATTCACTGCACCTGCGAAAATGGTTTCACTCTGTGTCATCTTCGAGAGACAGGAGGTCATCTAGGTGGAAATGCACTTTTGTACCCTGTGGTTTTTGAGAGGATAGATGAGGTAGTCCTATATGGAGGGTCTGGGGATTCTGAGCTTGCTAAAGGCAGGTACCATCCGCGCATTATTTCTGCGGCTTACAAGCTGCCCCTTAAGCCAGACTGAAAACAAATAGAACCCAGGCTAAAAGCTGGTCAGAAATTACAGAAGGAATTCCTGGTCGGAAGGAAGAGCTGAGTTCAGGTCCTGACTCTCTCACCATCTCTTTGTGTGACCTCAGGCAAATCACTAACCCCTCAGGGCCTTACCTATGTTATGTGAAAAAGGTAGAAATACCCACCCCACCTCTGCACAGCATGTGGGGAGGGCGACATACATGGCAGTGAGCTTTCCAAGCTGTAAAGTGCTAAGCCAGTGCTATGTTTGAATGTAAAGCATGCGAGCCATCTACTATTTTTTTCTTGCTACTGTCCATACTCTGTCTCTCAGCGGACACCTGAAAGGCCTTTTTGCAGAAGGTCTGCACTTCCCTGCGTCTGAACCCCACCCAGTTCTAGGTTTGTGGAGTCATTAGAAATAACCTTTAAAATTCACAATGGCTGTTCAGAACAAGTGACTGTGAAGAGGCATGACTTATAACATCCTGGGATGGAGCCCCAGGTCTGCGCTGCACTTCTAATGAAAGTGATCTCTGGTGATCATTGGTTTTGAATACCTCCACTGTGGATTTTCCATCATTTTTATGGTAAGAAAGATGTCATCTATATAGCAGCTGCAGAGCCCTGGATGAGAAGTGAGTTGGTTTAAAGTACTTCATTTCAGATTACTCATAAAGATATCTGGGGCACTGTTCCTTCATCCCATCTGGTAGTCAATTCTCTTTTAGCCCACAATAGCATGAGGGTCATCTTTTGAGCCTAACTGCTACAGTTTAAAAGTCCTCCAAACCCAAATAAAAACATGTGTTTTCTTTAATGTGTGAGTTTCTTTCCAGCCTGTTCTAAATTTCTTTTCTTCCTGCTTTGAAATGCAGCTGATGGGAACCATAGCTTCTTTCCCCTCTGCTTCTGTCTTAGGACCTAGAAGTGGTTCATCAGTTTGAGTAGAGAAGGCAGTTATAGGTTTGATGTGATGGACAGCAAGTAGGAACTTCTGGCCCAGCATTTTATGTGAGATGGAGTTGGCATTTAGCATGATGTCTTGCTATCTGGAGAAAATATGTCCTTATATGGCCAGATTTTTCAATTACCTGAGGAAATCTGACATCTTTGCATCCTTATAATGTATCACCAATGTGTACTCTCCTTTTCTGAATAGTGCTGACTGACAAGCATTTTTCAACTGGTGGGACAGGACTGATATTTTTCCTTTGTAGAGGAGCAGCTACTGTCTTTGAGATAAGTAAATGCTATTTTTCTTAATGCAAAATTTTTAGGGCATTGGTTAAAAAGCTATACGTATGACATCTTAATTTATTAATGAGATGAGCACGATTCTGTCCTGCTGGGAAGCAGAGTGTTGTGGAAAGAGTCCTTCATTTGAAATCAGAAGATCTGGGCTCTAATCTTGGATATTCTAATTAACAAGATGATCTTGGGCAAGACATCTAACCTTTGTGAGTATTAACTTCTTGCCTTGTGAAGTGGTGGATGATAAAGATTGTTGGGATTTCAAATGAGCTAATGAATATGATGATGGAGTGATATATAGATGAAAGATTATCCTGGTGGCACCATTATCCTTATAGCCACTGGGAATCAGAAGGTCCATTTTAAGTTTCTTGGGTTTGGTCAACAGATTTCATGTGATCCCTGCTCTTGTAACTTTAGGCAATGGTGCAAATTCTCAGGGCTTCTCACCAACTTTTCCAGTGGTGTCCTTGTCCTTGTCCTCTGAGGAGGAGAAAAAGAAGGAGAATTCCTTGAAGAAGAAATTTATACTTGGATGAATGGGACTTTTCAAAAATCCCATCAATTTTAAAACCATATTATAGTCATTTCTATGATCTGAAAGTTTGTGCCTTCTCAAAATTCATATATTGAAATCCTAAAGGCGATGAGGGTCTTTGGGGGAGGTGGTTAGGTCATGAGGGCAGAGCCCTGGGACATGAATGGGAGTAGTACCCTTATAAAATATGGCCAAGGAACTCTTCCAGCTCTTTACCACAGGAAAAGACAACTATGAACTAGAAGGTGGGCATTCACCAGACACCACATCTGCCAGCATCTTAATCTTGAACTTCTGGAACTGTGAGCTATAAATTTCTGTGGTTTATAAGCTACTCAGTTTGTGGTGTTTTGTTATGGCAGGCAAATCATACTGAGACAATAATATTCTAGCATTAATAATTGCAATAATTTTAAGGAACTCAAGGAACTTAGACATTGTCTCAATAGTGAGGGAGAGAGAAAATGAAAATGAGAATGAATAGTAGTTTAGGGAACAGGTGATCCCATGTCCTGGCTTTGACAAATAACAGTGGCTTGTTGGCTTTAGTTGACTGAATATCATCCTAGCATCTCCCTAGGTCAGGGGTCCTCAAACTGTGGCTCGCAGGCCACATGAGGCAGTGTGATTGTATTTGTTTCCATTTTGTTTTTTTACTTCAAAATAAGATATGTGCAGTGTGCATAGGAATTTGTTCATAGTTTTTTTTTTTTTTTTTTTTTTTTTAACTATAGTCCAGTCCTCCAATGGTCTGAGGGACAGTGAATTGGCCCCCTGTTTAACAAGTTTGAGGATGCCTGCTCTAGGTCTTTCATGTTAATTCAGTTTAACTGATACTAAGATAAATAGGGACCCAAGTGCTCTGCAAGGCGCACAACTATATCCATTTCTGTCTAATCTGGTGGGGGCTCTCCATTTTCTATATCCATGTCTACGTGAGCATCTTTAACTATATCTCTCTCTTGTTTAAACTTATGCTGGAAGGGGATTGTGTCTCTGAACTCCTTAAAGAGAGTCTTCCTGATTCTGACATTCTCACCCACCAGGAAGCAGAATTGCCTGCCTGAAGGTTGGGGCTGGAGGAGATGAAGATCTGCAGTTGGCATATGGAGGACCAACAACAAAATTTCAGGGGTGCATCTGGCACAGGGGTGGATTGCTGGGGAGCAGGACAGCATCTGGGAGCATAGCTCACTCCTGTGTGTTTGTGTCAGGGCACTGACATGCAGAATGATCTGGTCTACATAGGCAGAAGGTTCCAACCTCAGCAGATGCTGACCGACTAAGACCCCCTCCCTTGTCTGTCACCAGGCCTCTGACCAGGAAAGCCAGACTCAGCTCCTGATGAAACTGTACTAACAGCTACTACTGCGGTGGCCAGCGGATGCTTCCAGCTGTCCCTTCAGTCACTCCCTCATTCATTTTCTCATTCATCAAATGTTTATTAAATGTCTATTGTGTGCCAGAGACTCTTGGAAATATCGGTGATAAAATGGTGAACAAAAACACACATTTGTTGTTTTTATGGAGTTTACAATTTACCCTGAAAAAAATGCATACATGAAAATGACCCTGAAAACAGCAGATACACCTGCAACAAGTGTAGCGAGGGAGAGGAACCGGCCCTGGAGGGGTCAGGGAGGCCCTGAAGGGACAGGAGGGGTTAATGTGCACAGTTGGCAGGGGAGAGCTTTCCAGGCAGACGAAACACTACAGGCCAAGGGCCCCTGCCCCTTGGTGATCTGAAAGAAGGCAGTGTCCAGAGTACTGAGAGCGAGGAGGGACCGGGAGAGATGAGACTGGAGAGGAAGGGAAGCCCCTTTGCAGGCCAGGGGAAGGGTTTTGGACTTTAAGCCTGTAAATATATGAACTGATTAAAGGGTGCTAAACGAGGGCATAATGCAGGCATGAAATTTGCAGCTTGAAGCTCATTCTGGCTGCTGGTTGGAGACAGATGGGAGGGGAAACTGATCTCTCCAGGTGTGGGGGTTCCAGGAACTTGTTGTCTGCAGCTGGACACGAGAAAGTAGCCGTCCTGGGGTAGGGCGGTGGCTGTGGAGGAGGGAGATGGAGATAGGCCCTGGAGAAGTTTTCCTTAGGAGGATAAGGAGAAGGGGAGGGGAGGGGGAATGTTGCCTGACAAAGAGGGTGTCAGCCGTCTGTCACTGACCAGCCAATCTGCAGAGGGAAGGATTAGGTCCAATTCGCTTTATTGCCAGAAGGGCAGAGATTCTGGAGAACAGTAAGAGTACCTCTCAAGACTGTTCTGTCCTTCCATTTCTAAAACCAGAGTTTTGTACTAAAAGTTCAAAGCAAAAACTATGTTAACTCTTACCTTAAAAATAACCCTTATCTTAAATAACAATAATCGGCATAACCCATGACCTAAAACATTTCTGATTCAAAAGTTACCCTCCTATTGCCCTAAACTACTCAAGACACACGTTTTCAGATTAAAGCTTAATTTGCAAAACAACAAGGATGGAAGAAATGAGGTGAAGGTCATGTTGGATATAAACCGACCAGACCAGCTGTGTGGTCTGGGCCCTACCGTGGCTGACTCCATCTTATTCTCACCACATGCGCTCTCAGGGAGAGAGGCTCTCAGGTGGGCCAGGACAGGCAGAAATGAAAAGGCACAAACCAAGGCAGAATTGGCAACAAGGAGAAAATGGTAGGAGGGCTTTTGTTTAATTTTTTCTTATTCCTTCTACTTCTGAATATCGTACTAAGCCAGATTTGTCTAAATTGGTCTCAACTTTGAGCAATTTTGCTTTAGAGGTTAACCATGTGGGTACCTTTAACTTTTGGGTTCAGTTCTGTGATTCTGGGGCCTGCGTGTATATGAGCGTATTCACAAGTAAGGGCCAGGGAGGAGAGGCCAACAGTTGGTCCTTCAGCTGTAAGTTTCTGCCCCCTTATGGAATGTGGATTGCCATGGCCATAGGCAGCCTTTCCCGCCCCCCACCCCCCTCTCCTTTCTCCTCACTAACTTTCACCGATGACTGAGCGAGTTTAGGTAGCCTGAGGTCACATAGAACCTTTCAATTATTTGTTTTTAATTCGCTGGCCCTTCTGCCCTCAGGTGGCCGGTTAGGTTGATTGACCTGGTGCCTTCAGGAATGGTGGGGGTGGAGAGCTGACAGCGGGTAGCTCTAATGTTTTTGTGAAAGTCACTAGACAATTAATTAAAGTTTTTTTGAAGCTTCCATTGGGGTGCACAAATACATTTCAACTGATGTAAGTAATTTCAGCACCCATGAAAAGAGAAATTATGGCACCCAAGCCTTCCCTCCTTTCTCATACTAGGATTCATTCAGACAATATTTAATCTACAGTTTTCATTTTTCTAGGCTTAGTTCCACACAAATCCATGTAGGGTTTCAACTGAAGCAAAACAGTGACCCACCCCAGCCCAGGGCCTTGAAGTTTCAAGTTGATAGTGCCAAGTTCCCTACACTAACAGTACATGTCACGTTTATTGTATCAGAAGGGGGTTGCTGTTAAAGAGATGAAGAGATCTTGACATTCTGGGAGAATTTGACATGAAGAAATTATTATTTTTTTTTCGCATAAACTTCCCTGCTTCTAGGTTACATGTCATTTTGTCCATTTATCCTGTTAATCCAGAAATACAAATTTATTGAGCATTTATGGTATGTGCCTGGCATAGCACTGACCATGAGGAATGGGCAGCATCAGTGATGAATGAGTCCTAGCTCAGCAGTGCCTCTCAAATGCTGCTGGGAAATGTCCTGATGACCTAGGAGATGGAAGGAGGATGGGGAGCAAGTTTTGCTCTGGTTACTGCTGATGGTGGTGGTGGCCACGTTTCCTGATCTATCTCTCCATTTTATCCCTTGTTACTTATTTGGAGGTTTTCATTTCAGTTAAAATTCCATGCATACTTTACACTTGGCTTTATAATGCATTCCTGTTTGTTTAAATATTTAAAATGTCCACCAGAAGAAAACTGTTGGTCTGGTTAAATGTACTGTGCTTATCCTGTGAGCCCCTCAGCACACACCTGAGAACCCCCGTGTGCGTGAACCCTGAAAAAGAGGAGAAAGAATGCAAAATCTGGTGGAAGGATGATTGTAAACAAAGGCCAACAATATAGTGGAGGAGAGAAATGCTTTATTTTGAGATGATTGGGGAAGCAGGTGTTAGACTGAGTTGTTTTTCTTTTCTTTTTTTTTTTTTTTTTTTGAGACAGAGTCTCACTCCATCGCTGTGGATAGAGTGCTCTGGTGTCATAGCTCACAGCAACCTCAGATTCTTGGGCTCCAGAGAGCCTCTTGCTTCAGTCTCCTGAGTAGCTGGGACTACAAGTAAAACTGAGTCTTGAAGGAAGGAATAAGGATTTTGAGCAGGTGGGAGAAGCATTTTATGAAATGAGAATTGTGTATGTAAATGTATAGGGGTGTGAAATACAATGACTTGCCTGGGAAATGATGCCACTTCCCAAATTCCAAGAGATTTGATTTATGGGAAAAGAAAGAGATTGGAGAAGGTAGGTTGTGGCCAGACTTGAACAAGGCATCAGATGTACTAAGAGTCTGAACTAAACCCAGAACCATGGACTCCGTAGGCAATGGGAAACAGTTTAAGTTGCTCTAAGTGCAGAATGGTGAGCAGGTGTTGTGTCATAGACACATCTCTTAGCGGACTCAGTTATAGTGTTAGGGCGGGCAGGTGGTTCAGAGGGCTTCAATTCCAGGATTACCTTCACTCTCTGATGATCCAAAACATAGTGGTGAGGGTAGGCAGCGCACTCCTTCCTGGTTCATATTAAGTTTGGGAGGGACCCTGCAATCTGTATGCTTCATTTAAACTCTGAGTGCAATTAGCCAGGTTTGGAATTTGCCGAAAGCATAGTGCATGTGAGGAGAGGTAGGGGCCTAGAGAGGTGAAGCCATTTCCCAATGTCACCAGCTAATTATTGGCAGAAGTTAAGACTCACACACAGTTCCTCCGCTCCCGGTCACGCGTTCATCGCCTCCCACCAACCCAGCCAGGAGTTTTGATCCAAGACAGAATTTCTGGGTTCACCTTGTCCCTTGCACAGTTCTCTGTACCTGTGGGCATGTGGAGGACAGAGTTGTTTTGCAGGGCACTGGAAATTTTGCGTCCCAGCCAAGGTCAGTTCAGCGCTCTTATTAACATACTGTAGATAATGGATGTCTAAAAGTCTGAGGGCATAAATATTTTAATGTAGCCGTACTGTGCCTGCACTTCCATTTTTATTTACTTTTATATGTTGCTGGCGTAGGACCACGAGGTTTTCCATCAACAGAAATGGCTGCTGATTGAAGCGATTTGCTGTCTCTCTCAGTCCTGAAGAGAGACCTGTTCTTCAAAACAGGTGTTTTTAGATCAAGACGGGCTGCTGGAAGACACATGGGGAATACACTTAGTAAAGCAATGTCAGAAATTGGGGTGGTGTTGGCTCCTGATTTAAAGCTTTGCTCACTTTGGTCATGAGTTTTATATTCCGTTTCAGATTGATCATTTCTCCCGCTGATAAAGGGACAGTGTTCTACCAAGTGGGTTGGCCCCTGACCTGAGAAATATACTGATGCATCAAAATTCCCTGAACTGGCAATTTGCAGACTGTGCATCTGCAAGGGCAGAGAGGGGCCAAGCAGGCCTTGCATGATGGAACTCTTCCTCACTTAGTATGCATGGCTACCATGATGGCTGAGCAATTTTTTGGCTGCTTTTAACCCAATGTAATTTGCAAATTGATTGTTCTTCCTTGGAAGTCTTTCTTAATTAAATAGTAACTGCAGTTATTACCCACAGACAAAGAAGACATTTTAGTGTGTTGGCAGAGGATGGTCTTAGCTCAGTGGATTTTCATCTGTTGGAGTGCTCACCATGGACTACTGTGTGCAGAACTCCACTGAATATCTCCTCCTAAAGGAATGAGCTAATGCTCTGTGCCCACAAAGAGCACTGAAGAATCAGAGACGTCAATGATACTACCTCTTAGCAATATATTTATAGGAACCTATTGCTCTTCAATGCACTGATCATAAACATTACCCTATTCCATTTTCACACTGTGTATGGTAAATGACTGCGTTCTCCATTTATCAGATGAGGAAACCAAGGCACTAAGCATTTAGGGGTTTGCTTAAGATCATACAGAAAAGTTAGAATCGGGACTAGAATGACCTGCCTCCTTGTTTGATCCCCATGTGGAGTTATGCCCTGGTGCATTCATTCAACACCATTTGCTAAATGCCAACTACGATTGGGCTGCCAAGGGATGGATGGAATGAACAGGTGCCTTCTACAGAAATCTACGGAACAAGTATCTTCCCATCAGGCCAGAGTGATTCTGAGCCTTTATAGGTATCAGAAACATCTGGGAAGCTCATTCAAAAGCGCAGTTACCTGGGCCAAAGTCTGGGGTTTTTAACCCTTTCTGATTGTATGTCATAACTCTACCGACACTTTGTTTTATGTAACCTGAAATAGATAATAAAATCAGTAGATGAGTTTATATTTATGTTTTTCCCTTTCAAACTGTAGTATAATTCCAAGTAATCCACCAAGCTCTTTCCCATCCGAAATAAATAAGAGCTGGGGAGTAACAAGGTGCCAGGAAAATTGGATTGGAATGAACAAGCCTGTGATATCCATTCTTAGAAGTTCTTCAGGAGAATGAGAGGGCAGTCAGGGAGAAGAGTGCAGACTAGGCTTTCATCTTAGTCAGTGTTGTACAGAGGGAGGAGAAATGGAATCAGAACACCTGCTGTAGGAACCCACTCTGCTTGGAGATTTGTGGGGGAATGAAATCTCATCCAGGAGCATCTCCGAACCTGTAGAGGTAGTTTCTGCTCCAGGACACACCAATGCCTCTGGAGCCACGTGGCTCCTTCCCTGATGAAACTTTCCTGGTTTAAGCCAGGTCAACCTCATGGCTGGAACTAGTTAACCTGCTCCCTTCATCTACACAGGATCTTTTTTTTTTTTTGAGACAGAGCCTCAAGCTGTCACCCTGGGTAGAGTGCTGTGGCATCACAGCTCACAGCAACCTCCAACTCCTGGGCTTAAGAGATTCTCCTACCTCTGCCTCCCAAGTAGCTGGTACTACAGGCTCCTGCCACAATGCCCTGCTATTTTTTGGTTGCAGCCATCATTGTTGTTTGGTGGGCTCGGGCTGGATTCGAACCCACCAGCTTTGGTGTATGTGGATGGCGCCTTAGCCGCTTGAGCTACAGCACTGAGCCTACACAGGATCTTTCTCTACTACTTTTCTCTCCTTCCTTGCTTTCTCCCTTCCTTACACATGTTCAAAATTTCCTGCCCCCATCATCCTCCCTCCTCCTCCTCCTCCTCCAAGGCCAGGCATACATGCATTGACTTCCTCTCTCAGAATGACTCATTTTCCTCTGTGTTCTCTGATGCTTTGTACCACCGTGATTTTTCACTTAGCCATCATGCATGAAAGTACATCAGCCTTTGGGATACATTTCTTCTTCATCTTTGTGTCTCTCCTAGAAGCCCATATAGAGCCTTTACAGAAGAGGTGACCAGTACTCGTTGGTTGAGTTAAATTGCTTTACTGAACTGTTACTACTCCTGAAAGACCCACTTAAGAGACTCTTCACTGATTAAAAGCAGTAATTAATGAATGTATCCGTTCAAACTACAGTGCACCACTCCACAGACAACTTCTACCGCTGGATCTTTAAAAAATAAACACCCATGCACAAAGCATATGCAATTTATAACAGAAGAGGGAATCATGACTCATTTCAATGAGGATTCCACATTGGCAATTGGTAAGTGGCTGTTGGTGCAGATCACAGATGTAATTAAATGTTAGACATATCTGTGTGTTGATATGTCTAAGATATTGCTAAGTGCCCTTTGGGGATTAAAATTATCCCTCTCCTCACCTTCCTCCACACCAGTAGAGATTGTCCCACACAACCATCTTGTGACTGCTGAGTCCTGGGAACCTTTCATGGTCAGCCCCACATGTTGGTCTCCCTGTACCCTGGGGCTGACCTTGACCCAGCCTTCTCTGCTTAAGGAGAAGAAACTCATTTCTAATCCATCTGCTGCCCTCCCTTGCCCCTTCCTTCCATTTGTGACCTAACCTGTCTGCTGTGTCCTACTTTGACCAGCCTTACCTTGAATCTGCAGAGGCTGGCTGGCCAGGACAGGGACTGGAAAAGCAAGGTGACCCCATTTTAAACATGGGGTGACCCTCCCCTCCCGACAAACATGATGTGTCTACAGGGTGATGAGTCCTACCTTGAAAGTTGCCTGTAGGGTAATAGCCTCATGATCTTGTCTGCAGCTCCGAAAGTGGTGATGTGCCCATGTGACTCCATGTCCATCATATCCCACCTGGGGGACTAGCAGCCTGGCCCTAAAGCAGGAATTTAGGTAACCAAGATGTAAGTGGCAGAGAAGAGTTACAATGCTCTTTGTCAGAGCAAGCCTTAAAGGGTACTAAGAAGAGCATATCAGCAGTACCAGCCCATCTGTCCTCAGACACTTGAATGGTCCTCCAGAGGAAGGAGGACTGAACTTGCCCTGCAAGACCCTGATAGGTAGAACTTGGGCCAAACAACAAATCCAACTCCAGAAATGCCTCTTTCTCCAGGCTCTGACCATGCTGCGCGGTGGTCTTAGTTTCCACACATGTGCATGCAGTCTCCTTTGCTGGGATACTCTCTCCCCTTCCCCCACGGGGATAATCTTGACTCACGTTTTGGGTAACAGCTTAGACGTCACTTCTCCAGAGCAGGAGGCCTTCCTTAAAACCCCTAGATCAAGATTTCTCTACAGTGGCACTACTGACATTTTGTATCAGGTAATTCTTTCTTGTTGGGGGGACTGTCCTGTGAGTTGTAGGATGTTAAGCGGTACTCCTGGCCTTTACCCACCGGATGCCTGTAGCATCTACTGGGTTGCAACAATAAGAAAGCCGTCTAAAGATATTGCTAAGTGCCCTTTGGGGATTAAAATTGTTCCTCTCCTCACCCTCCTCCACATGGATTAAGAACAACTACTTTAGACTAATGTTTCTGTAGCACCCTGTGTTTTCCCTTTTTATAGCACTTAGCACATGCTTCACACTTCTAGACTTCTTATTGCTTGTTAAATGTCCATCTTCTCCCCTAACTCTCAGCTCTCTGGTATTTGGGGTGGATTCTAAGGTTCTTTGCTGCTTCTAACCTTTCAAGCCATAAAAACATCAGTGAAGGGGTGACCCCATTTAAGTAAGATCTTAGTAGCTCTTAGCTACAGCATAGTCTTCTCCCAAAGTTAGCAAATTTTCTCTCACTGGAGGGGTCTCAATAAGGTGAAAAGCCATATTTTGTGTGTGTGTGGATATTGTGGCAGAGATTTAAGCACTGACTGGGCAATCCTGAAAGTTCCTTCCAGTTATGAGATTGCATGGAATTTGGGCTCTGAGCCAACCACCTCATGGGTAACTAATTAAATCACAAGGAAGAGGCCAGCCGCTCCCTCTGTAGTCAGGTGCTAAGTGTTCCCAAGGAGGAGCTGATGCAACTTGGGAGTGACCTTTAAGTGGGTCAAGAGTCATATGAATATGGAACGCCTTTCCCTTCCCTTTCTTCCCACCCCTGAGGTCATGTGACCCATACCCTAAGGGGTAAGATCATGCTTGAAAGGTTTCAAAAACATCCTTTTCTAATTCCCACCCTTTACTTGAGCAAGCAGAGCTGCGTAGCCTTCTGGCGTGTGACCGTGAGTGAGGAAGGAAGCCTTACGCACTTTATTGGCTGGTGCGGGAGTTGCCTGGGGCAGCATTCTTCAGACTTGGAAGGTTATAGCTTGTATGATTTATTGCTTTATTTTTCTTTCCCTCTAACCTCTTCTCCGATGGGGCAAAGAACAGTAAGCAGAGATAAATGGATGTCCCCTAGGCCCACATTTGCTTCCAAAGCTGAGGGAGAATGAGCTTCAACAGCTGTTGACAGAGTCCTTGTGTGCCAGGCACGGTGCTGGGTCATTCTTATGTAGGACCTTACAAGTCCCCTTCCTAACTCAGTAGGGCAGTGCAGTTATATCTGGCTTTTGAAGAGGCAGAAAAAGGGCCCATGGCTTGCCCAACATCACACAGCTGGTCAGGAGCCTGGGCCTGGGGCAGGATCCGTCCATCTCCCTCTTCACGCTGTGCTACAGGCAGAACATGAATCTCTTCTACACCAAGCTTCTGTTTCAAGAGTCCCTGGAGCTGGCATGGTCATGAGGAAAACTGTCACTTGAACTCAATACTGCTGGTTTCTGACTGATGCTTATGATCTTGCCATGAATTGACTTGATTGTGTCTTTATAAATCTGTCTTTACATAGCTGCAGCTGAGCCTTCCTAAATGATTGTACTTCTGAATTAACATGGTGAACTGAACACGTGCTTATTTCTCTCTAGAAACAAAATAAAAGCAGAGGAGCTGAAAAGCATAAATCTACAAAGACAAGGAAAAAGGGCGAGGATCTCCGTCAGAATTTGTAGGATGGAAACAGAATGGACCACCAATAAATAACCAGTATACCAGAAACCCAAAGTCTGTGAGAGCAGGTACAAGATGGTGGGGCTGGAGAAAGGTCAGCAAAATCTGGGGCAATTCTTATCGCAGAATCTCTGTAAGAATAGAGGACCATGTCCTTTCCACCTCTGGACTCAGTTATGTGATGTCTACTCTCTGACCTGACCACACTGTGTCAAGTGTGACAGCTCTAGATTCAGATATACTTGGTATATCCAAACCCTGAGAAGAGACAGTAATGGAAATAAAGGCTTCAATAAAGTTTGCACACTAAATAATAGGGGCCCACCAACGCTCTTTTCCCTGATTGGCTCCTAGATTTCTAGAAGCCAAGTTTCTACTCAGCATCCCAGGAAGGAGGTTGGAAAATTCTTCTAGGGAAAATACCTAAAAGACATAAAGATATGGCCACTTGGGTTATCCTCCAGCAGGAGCTCAGACCCTCATCACCCTGTGCAGTGGTCCGTACAGCGCAGGCTCCACCCGGGGCTCACAGGTCATTCCTTCAGTGGCCAAGTGCCTCATTCTAGAAAGCCTTGAACTAAAATGTTGCCAAAATTGTGTCTTTCTTTGTTATCGAACAAGCAGCTCCATTGCTGTTGAGACATCTTTGCAAACTTATCACTTGAATTTGTGAGGCTCCAATTGCAAAAAGCCTTAGTTCTTAATCCTTTACAACACTCCTCCTTTGAAGAGCTGATCTGCTTCCAGTCCCCATCCCACCCTCCACCCACTCCCCCAATCAGGTTTGTGTGTTGAGTTTTGTTTTTGTTTTTTTTCTTTTTTTTGCAGTTTTTTGGCTGGGGCCAGGTTTAACTCTGCCACCTCCGGTATATGGGACCAGCACCCTATTCCTCTGAGCCACAGGTGCCGCCCCAGTTTTTATTCTGACATAGATTAAAACTTGGATCCCCTTTGTGGCAGCTGCCGTACCTAATCCTCACTCTGTGCTGCCGTACTTAAGCTATTTCACCAGTTACTTTGATTGTGTTTGTGTGTTTGTGTTTGTTGTGTTTCATGCCATTTCCCCCACCTTACTCTTTGAATGCTCTGAGCATGATCCCGGTTTCCTAGGAATATATAACAAGCGCTTCAAAGCTTTTTGTACTCTTGCCAGATACCATTATCTAGAAATATGCCGGCATTTCATATAAACATATGCTTAGATTTCTATAACCAAATGCTTCTTATGTGTGACTTATTATTATAACTGAGTACATTTATAAAAATATAACTTTATTTACAGGTGTAATCTATTATAAGTATCTGTATTTTTTTTCAATTGGTGTGTGTGCCCAACAAAGAATATGTCATTTTTCCTTGGGAATGAAGTCACATTATTTGTAAAGACTTAGTAGAGATTAAATGAGTACAAACAGCATTTATCTTGTTAAACAGATACTTTAAACATTTAAAACAGTCCCAAGTTCAAAGATGATACTCTGAAACACTTCAAGGTGACCTCCTAGCTCCAGAGCTAAAACAATTGAGAAAAAGTGGCAAAGGGCTGATCATTGGGAATATTTTGCAAAGGAAAGTAAGGTGGTCGAGGGGAAGGTGGAGGTGAAATGAAGTTTGAGGCCAGAAGACCTGCTGGGATCAAGGTCTCCATCCATAGGCTGTTACCTTGGGTAAGCCATTTCACCTCCACAGCTAAAATGGAGACCATAATCCTCCCTCACCATTTGTCATACATTGAGTTATTACCTATGCAAACATTTTTACTATAAATTATCATACACATTTTAATCGTTGTATAGCCAAACCTGATTTTTTTTCTTTTGTCTAATTCCTACAGCATCTTGGGCATGATATTCATTTAATATACATTTGTTGGATGAGAAGTTAATGAATGAATTTGTGAGGCAGGGGGTTTAAAATATTTTGCAGCCGCCTGACTCATTTGTAGACATTTGTAAAATTGAGGATTTATTAATCCCTGAACAATCAGGTCTCTTGATTCAAAGGTAAAAAGTAACTTTCCAGGTTGTCAAATCTTTCCAGATATGGGACATTAACTGGCAGGGTTGATCATGAGAAATTGTTATCATCCTGCTCAAATACACGTATAAGATCATGGATTTTGGGAACCTTGGAAATAATCACTTTCTTTTTGGGTAAGAGGAAGCTGGAGCCCACAGGCTCTTAGAAAGCAATGGCTTTGTATAATTTTTCCATTTCATATCTCTAGGGTAATTGTTAGGCAGATATAAAACAGATATGTTTTTAAATGTATTTTTCAAGAATTGTGCTAAGACAAGGGAAATAAACATCAATAAGACAAGCCCTTTCCCTTTGAGGAACTCATAGTCTAGGCAGACTTGAAAAGTAGAACATAAGCTGTTAGTCATACTAATGTTGTAATGGAATCATTTGGGGCAAAGGGAAGCTTTGAGAGGAGGTGTTTACCCCGTGTCTTAGCTTGGATTCCCTAGAAGTGCACCTTGCGGTGAGTGGGCAAGACACTCTAGGCTTTGGAATATTGGAAGACTCGCTCCAGTAGACAGAAGGTGGCCTCCGAAGAGAGGTGCTGGTAGCCACTAGTAGCAAAAGCACACGGAAAGTGGGTACCAGGTGCAGAAATTATGGTAGAGATCTGAAGGAATCTGGAAAAAGCACCGGCAGCGTCCACTTCACCTGAAGTCTGTGAGGATGATTCGAGATGGGTGGGAAGGACATTCCAGGCACCAGTTACAGCGTGGGAAGAGGTCTTGAAGCATGACTGCCTACAGTGGCTGGTCTGGCTAGACTGCAAGAAGCTGGGAGATGAGCTTACAAAAGTAGTCTGGAGAGTCAGATGGTGAGACATTTTATTTTTTTTCCTGGTAATTTGGTTTTTTTGGTTGCAGGAAAAAGACATCCATTAGCAGTATCTCAAACAACAGATGACTTTTGTAAGAATGTGTATACTCAGATCAGCGCCTGTGGCTCAAGGAGTAGGGCGCTGGTCCCATATACCAGAGGTGGCGGGTTCAAACCCAGCCCGGCCAAAAAAAAAAAAAAAAAAGAATGTGTATATTCAGGAACCTAAAAAAGGCCTGACCCCAGCAGGAATAGCAGGAAAAATAGAAGTGACAGATCTCAAGGAGCCAGAACTTCAGAACAAGCAGGACTCATGGCTGTTCACCCTAGCAAAGCACAGCACTGCTGTAGTGTCACACATCATCTCCCATCTGCTCTAATCCTGCCATGGGGGAGCTTTCATTTTTTTTTTTTTTTTTGAGACAGTCTCACTATGTTGCCCTTGGTAGAGTGCTGTGGCATCACAGCTCACAGCAACCTCAAACTCTTGGACTTAAGCTATACTCTTGCCTTACCGCCTCAAGTAGCTGAGACAACAGGCGCCGGCCACAATGCCCAGCTATTTTTTGTTGCAGTTGTCATTGTTGTTTCAGCTGGCCTGGGCTGGGTTCAAACCCTCCAACCTTGGTGTATGTGGCTGGCGCTGTAACCCCTGTGTACAGGCGCCGAGCTGGGGAGCTTTCCTCTTCCTGCTTCTGTTCTGTACCATTATCTCTCTCAGTCTCTGCTGACTCATGTTTTCACCTCCTTATAACTCTCATTTTCCTCGACCCTCTTGGCCTCTTTTGTAACCCCAGTTTTTCTTTGTCTTAACTTTTATTTTTCTTTCCCATTTTTACCTACCTCCTTCTCTCAGCACGTCTGAGTTCAGAATTCCAGGACTAGCTGATGGGCCAGGAGTTTCCTGATGGGCTATAGTGTAGATCTCTGTCCAATTCATGCAGTGAATTACTGTCTTAGGTTCAGATACTCAACCTTGGTCCAAATGGCTATTCCCTGGGATGGAGTCCCACGATACAATAGCTAAAATTTATTTAGCACTCTTCCAAACATTCCATATGTTTTTTTCATTTAAACATTATGTTTTCTTCATCAATCATCATTTAATAATTCACATCTATATTTATTTAATCATCTGAAAAGGTTGTTCCATGATTGCCTTCAGTTTATAGATGAGAAAAGTAAGTCTTGCCATGGGTATTCAACCTGCAGCCTGTGGACTATATGCAAATTATGTGAGGACTTTTTTGGTTATTTATGGTGGCAGATATCACAAAAATTATGCACAGACCCTTTCTGTTTTGCTCATTAGCATTCGTTATTGTTTGTGCATTTAATATGTGCCCCAAGACAACTCTTCTTTAAATGTCATGCAGAGAAACCAAAAGGCTGGACAGCACTGTGAGGTTCACATAACTAGTATGTCATGAACTTCCTTCTACCAAGGGGTCTGAGTTGTTTGGCTTAGAAGAAACTATATCCAGGACAGGACCCAGAAATGGCATGTCTGGCCAATAGCCTTGCTTCCATAGGAAGGTGTTTGGAATATATCATGGTGGTCATTAAACCACATGTCTATATAGGTGGAATGAAATCTGAGGTCTGTCTGATCCCGTGTTGACTTATGGTGTCAACTAAATACTCTAATGCTTAAAAACATCCCAAGAATATTATATTTCCTTCCTTTCTGGCATAGTTTACTATCATCAGTTCTGATATATTAAATTGTTTGGGGTAAGAAGCAAGGGTCTTCAGCAGCTGAGTAAAACATTTAGGAAGTCCACAAACAATTGCAATGGCCTCTTTGAACAAAGGCTCTGTTTCCAGAGAAGTCTCTCTGTGGTTCCTGGCTGATTGATGTGTAGGTCTGACCTGGTCATGGGGCACGGGAGTGGGATGGGGGGCTAGAATTCTGCATGAAGCTGAAAATTCTGTGGACTCCCCTTGAGGTGAAATGGAAGGTTTAAAAGACTCTTTGGGAAGGATAATCCTGACTTATCATCGTGTAACCTGGAAACAGGAAGGTGAGTGATTGTATTTACTTAGGCTTTTTCTTAAAGAGATAGAATTGAATTCTATGATTTCTTGTTAAGCGGAGGAACCACAGGGAGAGGAAACTGTTTTGGTTTCCTGGAGGGAGATTGCTGGGAAGGAGGAGAGAAGGGGCCCTCTGCCTGGACTCCCATCACACTCCCCTACCAGTGACTCAGTGCAAATTACTTTCTTGTCGGAAATCAAAAGAAGTTCCATGAGCCCCCTGAGACTGAGATCTGAGTTTGAGATATTACCAGGCTAGGCACCCACCGTTAGCTTTACTTTTTGCTCTATCACAGAGAAAAGGATAAGACATTATCATTGAAGAGAAGAGAACTTATGGTAAACCATCCTGAGAATAAAGGGGGAGACTTTTAGGGTCCCATGCTGTCCTGCAGCCCCCGAGGCCGAGTGGCAGTGAGCTGTTGAAAAAGAGCCTCGCAGAAAGCACTCAGCTTCTTGGGGTCCAGTTTCAGCCTCTAACCAGTGTCAGTGCCTCTGTTTCTTGTCTGTGAAATGCGGCCTCCAGACTCAGTCTCTACGATACCTATCAGTGCTCTCTGGAAACACAGAGAGACCTGTCTGAGTATGGAGGGCTTGGGGAGCCCAAAGCTCCAGAAGAAAAATTAGTGACCTGTCTGGGAAGATGGAAAGCACCATGGAGTCCAGCATCAGTAACATTTCACCTGAAACTTTGGTTTTTTTTTTGTGTGTGTGTGTGTGTGTTTTTTTGTATTTCAGATTAATATGAGGATACAAACGATTAGGTGACAATGTTTGCATTTGTTAGGTAAGGTCCCTGTTGTAGTTTTCCGCCCCCAGGAGGTGTGTCCTATACCCTTATATTGTGTCCATTAGGTGGGACCACACCCAGCCCCTCCCTCTTCCCTCTGCCCCTTCCCTTCTCCCCCCTCCTCCCAACTTGAACTGAACTGAGATTTTCTTTTGTGTATTAGTTCGTCTGCAGTCTTCATTGCAGAACTGAGTACACTGGATACTTGCCTTTCCACTCTTGTAATACTTCACTAAGAAGAATGTGTTCCACCTCCATCCAGGTTAATACAAAAGATGTAAAGTCTCCATTTGCATTTATGGCTGAGTAGTATTCTGTGGTATACATGCCCTACAGTTTATCGACTTAGACTCTGGATGGCTGATGCAGAAAACTTAGCTGTCACTGAGCCTGCCTCAGAGTTATACCAAGGGCCCCACCCTGGTCCCTGGCATCCTCCTTCCCTTCTCACAGAACGTTCTGGTCCATACACACACACATATATGTGGTGCATTCGCATCTGGCTGAATTGTGGGAAGCGAGGGAGAAGAAACCTGACAACTTAGAGAATGAGCAAAGGTCCTTTCAAGCTTCTCCGAGTCTCTGCCCTGTAGTCTTTGGCTTCTCCCAGAGAGGTAATTGGAAACACAGTAGGTACTGTTTTCTGCTCACTGATTTTCCCCTTCAATCTGCCTTCACTTAGCTAAAGAACATACAGTTCCTTCCTCTGGGAGGAGAGAGAAGACAATTCAGGTGGATCCACAGGAGCCGAGCCTTTCTGTGACCTCCATTTCCCGGGCCCCCTTGCTCAGGCAGGATGTTCTCACCCTGCCTCGCCTTCTTTGGTAGACTGGAAACTTAACCAGCAAGCCAGGGTTTATGTGCTTGCTTCAGGAAGGTGAGAGAGAAGGGGAAACCAGATAGATGTGCCTATTTCCTGGTAAACCAACGAGTAGGGAAATTCAGGGGTAAAAATGAAGGGGAAAGAGCAAAGGCAGTGAACAGGTAGTTGAACATCTGAGTCCTGTAAGAGATTGTATTGAGCCATCACCAGGCACTACAAGTGGTTCCAGATAAGTACACAGCATCAGGGGGCTTCCTTTGGATTTTCATAGCAATATCACCATCTTTCCCTCCTTGTCAACATTGTATGAGGAAAGGTCTAACTCAAGCTCATTTTCCTGGTTTAGAAATACAAAGAAAGGAAAATAGTGAGGTAAATGGCCATTGCCTTTTGCTCTGGGTCTCCTCTTTGGAAGTCTGCTGTGGTCCTGAAATGGACCTGAAAGATGCAAATATTAATTTACCTACCCTTCTTACCTGCCACTCTAGAATCTCACTAAGCTAGAGAACAAATTCAAGGCTTCTTGGAAGGGTGGACTATGCGTGTTGTAAGGACCTAAGGCAACCTTACTGGTAATCACTAATAGACCCAGTTCTCTATTTCCTGAAGATTAATGAACATGAAATATCATGTTACACAGCTTCCTCTATTGACTAGTCTTCTTCTTCTTCCTTTGTTTTTCCTTTGGAATGGACTCTCACTCTGTCATCCAGGCTGGAGTGCAGTGGTGTGATCATAGCTCACTGCAAACTTGAACCCCCTGAGCTTAAGTGATCTTGCTGCCTCAGCCTCCTTGAGTAGCTTGGTCTACAGGCATGTGCCACCATGCTTGGCTAATTATTTTTGTAGAGTCAGGGTGTCATTATATTGCCCAGGCTGGTCTCAAACTCCCAGGCTCAAGAGATCCTCCCTCATTGGCCTCCCTCCTAAATCCCATAGGATTATAGGGGTAGGTTTCCTTCTTCTGACAGTGAACACACAAGCCTCAGGTTGTGTGGTGGTTGGTGGGTGCTCCCCGACCAGTACATCCTGGATCCCTGAGAAACTACCTGGAGGACACCTCTCTGGAGAGTTTCTCATACCCACAGCAGATTTGTTGCAAGTGAGATATTAGCTTTTCACACATTAAGTCCCCGAGGACATGTTGGTATTGTTTGTGACTGCAGCATACCTACCCTATTCTGACTGATACACAGACCCAGTCTAAGACAGTTCCTCAAATTCACATGTTCATCAAAGCCACCTCTGGTGTTTTTTTAAAAACTCATTCCCAAAGCTTCTGATCAGGTAGATCTGGAATGGGGTTCGGGCATCTGCATTTTGATTGCATGTTAAATCACTCCCAGAGGTTCTAGGCCAATGTGTCTGCCAACCCGAGGTTCCCTGAGACCCCTACATGGAGAAATACTTAAAGGAGGGTTGAAGAGGTTAATTTAGACTGCTTGTTGTTAAAGTTAAGTTGCATTTTTGCCTTTCTTTGAAGGCCTCAACTATTTTCTTACCAGAAGGACAGGAAATGGGAGGTGGGTTGACCAGTGAAGGAGCACTCATTAACACTAGCCCAGATCATAGGCACAAGGGGGGAATCAACCTCATAAGTTTGTTCTGGGGATTAGTGGAGACAATACAATGAAATACATAAATCACTTAGCCCCTTATCTGGAATAAGAAAGGTAGTTTATTTAAAAAGGAAAAAGAAAAACTAAGTTTCAGATTCCATTTCACCAAAAACAAACAGTTATGCCTTACCTTCTCAGTGCCAGGCACAGTTAGAGACGAGAGGGCCTCCACCTGTCTCAGCTGTCAGAGGGGAGTCCAGCAGGGAGCTGAGCTGTGCGTGTGCAGAAATAACCATCGTACAAAGCGCTGCATGATAAGGGCTGTGAGAACTGTAAACCCAAAGTACTATGGGAGTTCAGAGAGGGGAGAGATTTCAATTTCCTTTGAATATTGACTAGCGACTGCATAGAAACTGTAATATCTTCTAAGAATGATAGTCAGGCATTTCTCACAAGGGCTAATGAATCATTCCATTTAGCTGTGACAACAGCAAGGCAAAGAAATATCTTCAAGGGCCCAGATGTTATTTTTCCAGCCTTGTCCCAGGGATATAATGTGCTTAGAAGTTATGACAAATTAGTGGCTTGTGACAAATCTACATGAGCCCTTTCATAAAAATGGAAGTTTGGGCCTGAGTTAATGGGTTTTTATTGACAAGGGAAATAAGTTGGATAGGGCGGGTAGAGCCCGCCTAGGAGAACTTTGAAAAGTAGCACAAGAGTTTAGATTTGGCTCTGGAAGTCCCGGGATCAGCAGCTCTTCAAAAGGCAGAAGCCAGCCCTCCGTTTAGTCACAGGCCATTGCTACACTTCAGTGTCCAACAGTTGTTTCTCATACAAGGGCTGAGGGCAAAGTCGCTAAGTAATTGCAGGAAGGAGGAGAAGGAAGTGAAGCAGAAGTAATTCAAGGTCACAATGAAAGATAGAGATGAGGGGAAAGCAATGCCACAGTATTTCTCTTTCTTTCTTCATTTTTTTTTTTTTTTGCCCGTGCTAAGTTCTGCTTCCTCAGTATCCTCATCTTAAAGGGAGTATCCCTTAATTTCACACT
Source organism: Loris lydekkerianus (assembly GCA_963574355.1). Classification (NCBI taxonomy): domain Eukaryota; kingdom Metazoa; phylum Chordata; class Mammalia; order Primates; family Lorisidae; genus Loris; species Loris lydekkerianus. Next base: position 154,204 of record CAUYPK010102872.1, read on the forward strand.
GCTGTGTTTGTGCTTCTGTGTACCTTTGTTACATTTGGAATGGCTGGTCAAGGGGGTCTTCCCTTGGGAGGAAGAAGCTATGTCCAAAGTCAGGGCTCTTAGGAAGCAGAACCATGTTTTGGCAGAAACTTGTTGCCCTATTTCCAGGTAGTCTTTTTTGGTCTGGAAACCATGGCTGCTCTTTAGTCCCACATGTGGATGGCGACCTAAGGAAACCAAGGAGCATGGCAGGGGAGGGCAGCACGAGGCTGACTTGCAGACCCAAAGGGTTGCTGGCCTTGTCACCGGTCCTGGGCCTTCACTCTTCACCCTCCTCTCCCCCATTAACCGGGCCCACCTGCCTTCCCTGTGCATGTTGTCTTCCGGTTCTATAGGGGGCACCCTCGTGTTCCCTCCACCTTACTGCTCTTCTCATTCAGGGTCACTGCCTCCTCATAGCTTGGCCTTTTCATGGCCCGTAATAGCCCCTGCTGCCTTGTCTTATAACAAGGCCTCTCCTGCTTACACCTGTTTTATGTATTATTCACTTATTTTTTTTTTTTATTTCAGATTAACATAAGGGCTCACATGATTAGGTTACACTGTGTGTGGTTTTGTTAGGTAGAGTCCAAGTTGCAGTGAGCCCTTCACCCAGGTGTGCCATACACCCCTACATTTTACCTGACAGGTAAGTGCTTCCATTTGCTCATGCAATCCCATTACTAGGTGTCTACCCAGAAGAAAAAAAATCTTTTGCTATGAAGACATTTGCAGTTGAATGTTTGTAGCAGCTGAATTCATAACTGCCAAGGCATGGATGTAACCCAAGTGCCCATCCTGTGAATGGATGCATAAACCATGGTATATATACATCATGGAATACTATTTATTTATTTTTAATTTCAGTTCACAACAAAGAAAGTCCGATTGGACCAGCTTGTTTTATGTTGTACCAAGCCATCTTCCTTTGCAGCTACTAGTCACTGGGGAGTTCGTGGATGGGGGTATGGTGGGTTAGGTGCAGCTGCAACACAGGTGTGGGTCCTGTGGGCGAGGAGGGAGGCTCAGGCCCCCATCATTAGCCCTGAGGTGTCCTTCAGCAGGGGACGTGGACAGGTATCTGCCCACCAAATGTGCGTGTACAGGTTGGGGGTGGGGAGTGTCCAGGGCTCAGAGTATGAGGGGTGGTGGTTCCAGGAGGCTCTGGCATGCTTTCTGTCCATCCTGCAGATTAGTAGTCCTAGTACATGTCGGGGCCACATCCACTGCAATCCCTCCACACCAGGGCAGGGCCCTACAGATCAACACAAATGAGTTTGTCACTGGAAAGGGTACACCGAAGGAGAAGGGAGCTTTGTCTCTGCAGGGCTCTCTGCTGTTTCACTTCTTTGTTTTTTTTTTTTTTTTTTATTGTTGGGGATTCATTGAGGGTACAATAAGCCAGGTTACACTGATTGCATTTGTTAGGTAAGGTCCCTCTTGCAATCGTGTCTTGCCCCCATGCTGTTCCACTTCTAAGCTACGAGTGCTGAATGTGGTAGGTGGACCTAAGTGTCTGCCCCTCACACTTGAAAAGGCAAGGGGTTTGGAGTCTGTGGCCAGCAGTGTACTGACCGGCAAGGCCAAAACCCAAATCTGGCTGATTTAATTCAGAAAAGATATGATTAAATAAGAGCTGGAAGCTCTTATACTCTCCAGAAAGCTTCAGAAACTGTGTCTCCAGGTATAACTGAATTGATCAATGAAGATCCTCGTTCCCCCATGGGGACCAGAGAGTAGCTTGCTCCATCCAGGGCACCACAGTCCTGGACTCTGCTGCTGAAACTGCAGCCACCCTGCAGGCCACCCCGACTCTTGGCCAAAATGGGCTCACCAAAGCCCAGGCTTTCAACGATTCAAAATTGGGGATAGTATTGTCCGATGCTGGGCCCTAGCTTACATGCCCGGGCCCTAGTTGCCAGGAAGGCTAGTGATGAAGCTGTCTGGTACTTTCAGCAATGGACTCTGCTCCTTAAGATGGAGGAGTCCCCAAACTTGGAAACAGGGGCTCAGATGATGGGTAGTAAAGTAAATGGAAGGGTTCTCTCTCCTGAAGCCTTGCTCCTTCTTGAAAGTGGAGAATTATGTGAAGAAAGCAGGGTTTTAAGGGAGGCGCTTTGGCCAGAATTTTCAGGACAGATTTCACAGGAGAGAACACTAGAGGTACTACCTAGAGATGGGCTAGGAATAATTTGCAGAGCTCACCCGTTTACAGCAGGAGATCTGATTGCCTTATTATTATGTCTCACTAAAAGAAGAGAACCACAGGTTTAATATGGATAATAATTTCTAAGCAGTTTCAACTATTTTTGGAATAAGCTAAAATAGACCAATAAGCACATAAATAGGCAGACAGCCTGAGAGAGCCATTGGGAGTGACAAGGTGGGTTTGTTCAGCAGTGGGAGAGAGCTGGGGCCCTGGAGCTTGAGTCTGAAACTGCATTCCGCTCCTAGATTACATGCTAGCCATGATAACTCAGGCTTTGAACCTCTACACTTCAATCTTACCACGTATAAAATGAGGTGATAACCTATTGTATAGCATGACAGTGCGAGTTAAAAGATTTAAAGGCATAAAACCTCTATGGTCCAAACCATATTGCCAATAAATGCTAGGTATTAATAATAATATTCTGGCACGAGGTTGCGAGGGCTGGACCCTTTGGTGGCTGTGGAAGAGAGGGAGGGAGGGTGAATTTGATAGGACAGACAGACCAGACAGGACTCTGTGACAGATGGGTTGAAGGAGACGGGAGAATGAAGGGTCAAAGAGGATGCCATTATTTATTGATCAATCATCTTTCTCATTTGGTTCTTGCCATCAGGTTTCTTTGACCTGAGCCGGCATTTTTCAGATAAAATAAGAAAGAGAACAATTGAGAATCTGAGTTGACACAATGGAATTTTTGAGAAGTAAAAGAATGGCTGTGTGCATCCACACAGGGAAGCTAGGAAAAGTACAGTGTCCTCCCTCCCTCTCTCTCCCCTTCTCCTCTCCTCTCCCCCTCTCCCTCCCCTCTCTCTCCTCCTTTGCTCTCCTCCTCTCTCTTTCCTTCCCCTCTCCCTCCTCCTCCTCCTCCTCTCCCAAACCTCTTTCTCCCCCTTCTTCACAAAAACAGGGCACTTGAAAACATAAAAGAAAATTTTACACCTGACTTTACTAGTCAGATAGCCTAATCCTTAATCAAATCTCACTGCCTTAAATCCATTTTAGAAGAAGATAGAATATAAATTACAAATAAATAAATAATTGAGTCCATTCATCCACCTTAGAGATTGATTTCTTCATAAGCAAAAGAGGTCAATAAGGACTGGCCCCAGCTCCAATGTTTTACCTGACTGACCAGTCCCTGGACCTATCGTGTCCTTCCCAGGGGGGCCGGGAATCCTGCAGGTTCTCACGTGCTATTAGCGGGATGGGGACAGGTCATGTTTGCTAACCTCACATGCTAATAGCAGCAGATAGGATTTTCCGTTAGCATCTAGCCTCACCAAGCAGAAGGGTGACCAGGAAATAAAAACTTCAATTTATTCATAATCGTAAGAGGCCTCAAATTATTTAATGCCTTGCTTCTCAGAGTGATAACCCAGAAGTTATCAGCCTGTCCTGCAAGCTTGACAGGAAAGCAGAGACTCAGGCCCCAGGACAGGGAACCTACTATATTCAAACCTTCCTGTGAACAAGATCCCCAGGTAACTCGGGGCATCATTAAACTTCGAGAAGCACAGGCTAAAGGCAAGAGAGAGAGAAGAGATGAGTTTACGGAAGCAGGGAGAGGAGGCCCTGAAAAGGTGGGAGAAGAATGAAGTCTGATTTATAATTTTTCCCAACACTGGGAATGGTGTTTAGGGAGATTACTCATGACAAAGTCCCCTGCAGGCTAAAGGCAGTGGTAAGAGTCTTCCCAAAGTCCTCCACAGTCAGCTTTGGCCACAGGTACAGAGGGGCCTGTGACCGGCAGGCTTACTGAACCGAGCACTGGCCCTCTTCCTTCAAACTGGAGACAGGTTACTGTACTGCAGGCAGTGTCATTGAGAAGGTGGCAGCAGTCTGCTCTCTCCCCAAAGTCACCCAGAGTCAAACTGGGCTCCCACAAGCCTGGCCATTCTTGCAGAACTTCATGTCCTCATATCGAACAACTTTCTACATGAGACCCTTTCTACAGGTCTTGTTTTTATTTTAAAATTCCCTATGTCAGTGATTCTCAAAGCATGGTCCTCCCCAGACCAGTAGCCTGGGCATCACCCGATAACTCATCATAAGTGTACAAAGTCCCCCCCCCCCCCCCCCAGACCTACTGGGTCCAAAACTCAGAGGCTGGGCCCAGTAATCTGTGTTTTAAGAAGCTTGCCAGGAGGTTCAGATCTTGACCACAGTTTGAGAATCAGTGCCCCGTGCCATTTTTAAAAACTTAAATAGACACGAAACAATCCTTTTTGGGACCTACCTTTCTTGGTGGTTGTAACGTAGATTTTCTTCGTTCATGGCTGTTATATTTTTTTCCTCTTACCAATAAAGAAAAAGGAAAGTCAAGTTCTATTTTAAAGAGCATTTTTTGCAAGTATTATTCTCTTTTTCTGTGACACATATATATGCCCTTATGGAGTAGATGGAGCAGGTGTTCAGTCTCTAGACTTCATCTGGGTGGACAAGGAAAGTGTCCCCAGCCACTCAGCTGTTGGATCCGGGGGAGGCAGGGTGATTAGGCTTTTGTATTTGGATACATCCAATGCAGAAATTCTGTCAGGTCATGTCAAAGAAGGATCATTCCCCATCAGTGAAGCTATTTTCTTCCATGCAGTCTGAAGTCCTACAGTATTTTTGGAGGCTTGTTGGAGTGACAGGAGATACAGAAAATCTTGGATTACTTTGTGCCTATTTGTAAAGTTCTTTTTTATTGTGTCTCCAGCCCCTTCCAAAGAAGCAGTTCAATGTTTCAGTCTGCCTGCTGGTTTGCTTGAAATTGGAGAGGAGCCATGAGGTTCTGGGGCTGAGGTTGGAGGGGCTGTATTTTGAGAGGCAGGCCGGCCAGTCCTTTGAAGACATTAGTGTGCCTTTGCCACTGCTATGATAATCCCCTTTAAAGTGAATGTCCTGCCCCATTGCCAGCCTCCAAAGGTCTACTGTGATAAGTGCATATCTGATCTGAGGTGGGAGGCAGGTGCGAACCAGAGTAGGCGGGATGCAGGCAAGTAGTCAGGAGCCTCCTGGGCTGCGGGGCCAGGTGGCTTCCAGTTCTAGATTATGGCTGGAAAGGCTCAGAGGAGAGGCATGGTGTTGGAGGAAGAGCACTAAACCAGAGAAGATGTGGGTTCTGGTCCCAATCTGGTTTGTTTGCCCCATAAATCGGGGTGATCACCTGAGATCTTGGACCCCACTTTTCTCATTTGTTAAATCAGCAGTTCTCAACCTGTGGGTTGCAACCCCTTTGTAACAATGAAAATACATCCTGTATATCAGATATTTACATCACAATTCACAATAGTAGCAAAATTACAGTTATAAAGTAGCAACAAAAATAATTTTATGGTTGGGGTTACCACAACATGAGGAACTATAATTAAAGGGTTGCAGCATTAGGAAGGTTGAGAACCACTGTATTAAACGGATATTAATCTTGCCTTGTCTGTTTTAGAAGTGTTCTGAGCCTTACATGAGGTCTGCCACTGAGAGCAACCCCTCACCTGGAAGTGAGGGGAGAGCTGAAAGGCTGGGCTTCCCCATCTCTCCCTCCATGTCAACCCTGCCCTGTGCCTCTTGCAGAGATTGCTGCAGCCCCCCTTGGTTGGAAACACTGAAAATGTCTTTCAGGGGAACCTCATAAGATCCTTAAGCAATGCCTTTTTGTCCCTGGACTCAGGGATACCCAGAGAAGTCACAGGAGGTTCCCTCACCTCTCTGCACCCACGAGGCTCTGCTGCCAGCCAGCGCCTCTTCAACCCAAGGTATGAAGTCCATGAAGTCCATGAAGACAGTCTCTGTTCTCAGGCTCATGTCTGCCCTCCACAAAGTTGAAAAGAGCTCATTCTCCCTCTTCTGCACCTTTTATTATACCTCAAAGGATTCTCATATTATACTTTATAGCCTGGTCCTCTGCCATTGGATGATAAAGCGGTTTTTCACTGACCCGTGCTATTGAAATGCTACCACCTCTTCTATGTAGCTGCCAGAGCTGTCCTGGGCTCTGCAGAAAACCTCTCTTACTCCCAGGTCCTTTAGAATGCCATACCCCGAGGAGGGTTCAGGAGGACAGCATCATTTGCAAGTAGTAGAGAAAGAGTAGATTTTTATAAAATGCTTACACATACCAAAATCAATTTTCCAACCAATCCCACGAAAACCAGACTGTAACCATTAAAATGATGTTGGTATATTTCACAGTGATGAACCTAACCCTGACCCTGTCCATTTTTATCCTACTCAAAGTGACCCCTTTACCATAAACAAGCAGGCATCTTACGATGAGTGTTGTATGAGTGAAATTTGAGTGTGGCAGAATAAAATTTACTTGATCCTGTCCCCAAATAACTCTGGATATTAGGGTGTTTGGCCTTATTCAGTTTAGTGGAGGTATCATTTTGTGCCAGAACTGGACTTGCAGCTCAGAGGCAAACAAGAATTGGATAGTTTGTGGGCTTAGCATCTGGTGTGATACTGGGCATGTAAACAGCATACAGCCCTATGCAGGTGTTTTCTTTTCTCATGTTAAAAAAAAAAAAAAAAAAAAGGCTGGTAATTTCAGAGCCTGTTCATAATAGGTAACCCTCTCAGCAGATCACCGATTAGAGCAGCTCTGGCCACCAAAGCCAGCTCAGTCTTCCTGCATGCTCCTTCCTGGGGAAAGGAAATACAGAGCAAGTTCAGGGAGGTTCTCGATAATTACTGCACAATACCCAAAATGAACGCTGGCATTTTGCTTTCTTTCCTAGTACTAACTACCTCTGAGCTTAACTTTTACTAAGTTTTCTTCAAAAGGATGATTCAAATGTTTGTTCAGTGTAGTTTAGATTTTGTTTTTCTTTTTAATTGCTCAAATAAATTCCCCGTAACAGAGGAAATTTAAGGAGTGACTATTCTACTGGTCTGTCCTGATGGGCTAATGTAAGACTTTGAAGCCTCCACCACCTCGGCTCTTTCATTTGTGCTGCTTTTTTTTGAGACAGAGCCTCAAGCTGTCACCCTGGGTAGAGTACTGTGGCATCACAGTTCACAGCAACCTCCAACTCCTGGGCTTAAGCGATTCTCTTGCCTCAGCTTCCCCAGTAGCTGGGACTACAGGCACCCACCACAGCACCCAGCTATTTTCTGGTTGTAGCTGTCATTGTTGTTTGGCAGGCCCGGGCTGGATTTGAACCCACCAGCTCTGGTGTATGTGGCTGGCGCCTTAGCTGCTTGAGCTACAGGTGCTGAGCCCATCTACTGCTTTTTGTATTTTTTTGCTCTTTTTAAATCAACATGACCCTTTCAAATGATCCCTCAGAACCCCAAGGGGTAAAGCAGGAAGAAAATTGTGGGGCTTCACATTTATTCAAGGACTCAAATCTGTATTTTCAGAGAACCATATAAAATCAATTGCCAGTAATTTGTTGAACACCACTTTGTGGCAGAACTGCGCTGGGAACCTGGCAGAAGCATAGGGGTGAGGGTGTGAGCCATATAAGGCAGACACCCTTGGGGCGCTCTGGTGAGTGTGATGATCACAGGAGCAATCTGAGAACTCTCCAAGATGGTATGTCATTAATACTCAACTGCCCACTGTGGACCTTAGGGGCCAGAGGGACTCAGGAAGAGAAAAACGTGGACTTAACAAAAGCCCTGTGAAGGAGGGAAATTCTGGGTCCCGAAGGTCATTAGTTGGTAGCTGAGGTACCACCAGGGGGATGCTTTAATTTAGACAGTAATGGCAGAGCAGAGTGATAGCATGTTGATGGACTAAGGTGAAGATTCTCCAGTGGGAAAATAGTTTTTAGACGTTCAGTTGACCATCAGGTTGGTCTGTCATAGACTAAATGGTCATCCAGTGGGGTGGTGAACCTTAACTCTTTTAGCTATGATGCCCTCCACCTCCACTCCCACCCCAGGCCAGTCTCCTAGGGAGACACGGCATCTTCATAGATTTGTGGTTGAACTGTAGGTGATACCCCCAGTGGTATGGAATTGCACACAGGATATTTCCAAATCATCCAGTCCAATGATTGTCAAACTTTTATGTCCATCACAATCCCCTGGAGGGATTGATATATAACATTTCTTGCTCTCCCCAGTGTCAGGGTGGTAGGTTTGGGGCCTGGCGACAGAGCTGTATGAATGTCAATATTTAATAAGTGCCAAGTGCTGCTGCTTCTACTGGAACCACAGTTTCAGTACCGTGGACCTAGTTCATTACCTCTTTTTACAAAAGAGGAAACTGAGGCCCACAGAGTTCTGAGAGTTTAGAGAGTGCATTAGAAGGCAATTGCCCACCACTCTTTTCTGGCTTACCTTATGCAAAATCCAGCCTAATTCTCAATTCCTACAGGGCAAGCTGACTTCGGCTGGATTTTAATTGTCTGAGGGCTGAGCTTCTCTAATCTCAGTGAAAGTTCTTGCATATTTAGGAAAGATCTGTTCAAAGGCAAAAGGATAAACCAGCTAACTCTGAGGTTTTTAAAACCACGAAAATGTTACATTAAAAAAATAATTTTTTAAAGAAATTATATTAATTTATTATGTCTGTAATTTTACGACCTGTAGGTGGCAGTGCTTTCCTTCTCTATACACAGCGAGATGCCTGGTTTCCTCAGCCCAGTGACTGAGAGGGCTGCCACGCCTCCAGCGCTGGAGAGCTGGCCCCTACTCCCTGTCCCCAGCTCCTCCAGGGATAGCAGAATCAGGTAAGGGGCGTTAGCATTCTGAGAACCATATTGTCCATGATTAATGTGAGGTTTTTTTGCGATTTTCAATTGTGAAATGTTTTTATTTTCTGATTTTCTCGTCTCGTTACATTTTTATCCTTTGCACAAAGTTCTACAACTTACCATCTGTGAAAAGCCAGAAATCACAGATGCAGAGCAGTGAAATTATCGCAGTGCTGTGCATTTACTATAAGAGAGCATTCTTCACAGAAGAGGGTTGTAGCTGCCAAAGCACCCTTTTATCAGGGAATGTCGGGGGTGAGGAGGAAGGAAAGAAGAGAAAAGTACGATTCTAGGAACGACATTGCAGAAATGCCAACAGGAGGGACAGACAAGTGAGTGATTGTTCCTTACCTACTGTAATGAGTAAACATCAAGTCCCCATTTCCATATGACCTGGGCCTTGCTGATGACCTGTTGGTACGTGGTTTCCATTTCATCAGTCATCATGGACATGGAGCTACAGAATTCACTCTACTTTTAATCTTCTTTCTTAAATTCAAAACATTGATTTTATTTCTATTTTATTTGTGAACCAACATCGTGTTCTGCAAAATCGACAGTTTCCAAGTATGCCTCTTTCACAATTTTCAGCTACAGCATTTTGGAAGAGGTTGTCTGGGCACAGTTTCTTGGAAGGTGGCATGGACCACAGCAGCAAGAGAAACAAGGGTCAGGCTTCTGGAGGAGGGTGGAGAAACCCCCTCCCCCTACACACCCACCCCCCGAGAGTGAGCTGTTGAGAGCCAATGCACACAATTTCATATGACTGAGTCCCTTGGAATCAGAATTAAAATCATATTGTGAGAATATGAGAAGTGCACTGCCCACATCCAGCACTGCCTGCCCTTCCTCCCCCAAACCCTAGGGCCAGTCTCTTTCTCTGACTTTGCTTCCCTTTGAAACCCACCAAACTACCTCAGCCGCTGCCTTTTGGCAGAGAAACACTCTGATCTAATGACTTCTGACCTCCTTTCTGTCTCCGCAGACAGATCCATGGTTTCCTGATGATGTCCTCTCTCATTAAGGTCAGGCAAATGGGGGGGCACCTGTGGCTCAGTGAGTAGGGCACCGGCCCCATATACCGAGGGTGTCGGGTTTGAACCCAGCCCTGGTCAAACTGCAACAAAAAAAATAGGTGGGTGTTATGGCAGGTGCCTATAGTTCCAGCTACTCAGGAGGCTCACCTAAGCCCAAGAGCTGGAGGTTGCTGTGAGCTGCAATGCCATAGCACTCTACCGAGGCCAACAAAGTGCGACTTTGTCTCTAAAAATAAAAAAAATAAAGCCAGGCAAAGAACAGTTAATTCCATCTTCCTTTGCTGTTTCCAACATAACTACTACAAATTGATACTGTTGTCTCCCAAGTTTCTGATAGAATTGAGTGTAAACTCTGTGCTTTTGGCCTCGGGGGATTAGTTAGTTATTCCATCTGATTTCTTTAGCTTCATCTCCCTACATTTCCTACGCTCCTTCCCTCCATTTACTCTGAACCTCACATCCTTTCCAAAATGATATTATGCCTCTGTTTTCGTACATCTTCTTCCTTCTGAGAAATTCACATTCTTTTTTTTTCTTTTTTGCATTTTTTTGGCTGGGGCCGGGTTTGAACCCACCACCTCCGGTATATGGGGCTGGCGCCCTACTCCTTTGAGCCACAGGTACCACCTGAAATGCCCATTCATTTTTGAAGACTAAATGTCGTTTTGGGAAAACATTTCCAGATCTCCCAAATAGCACCTTGCTCTTCCTTTAATACAGCATTAGCACCGTAGAGTGTCATTAACGTGTTCACCTGTCTGTTCCACTCCCAGCCCCCTGCCTCACTTTGCTCCCTCACCCACTACCGTAGGTTGGTAGCAGCTGTTTTATTTTTGTTTGTATCCCTTAGACCTGGTATAGAGCTGGACAAAATACATGCTAAAAAAAGTGGCTCTTCAATCAATTAATCCTATTCCAGATACTTCTTTCCTTTGTTTACTCAGGAAACCTCTTTTCTCAATTTCAACCCTTTCCCTTCTTCTGTATTTTCACTCTATGAACCAACCAATGAATTGAGTTCTGTAAGAGATGAGTTTGTACCAAGGAAAAGACAGAAATATGGAAGAAAAAAGGTTGATGGTGATTCCTCTTACTCTTCTTCCACTACTTCTAAAACATCAATCACCAGTTTCTAGAAATCCTTGAAAGTTACCTGAATTCCCCTTCAGAAGATTCACAATTTTTATCTGCCTTTTTGTCTCTCCTGGAGGAATTAACCTTTCCTCAAGCATCAGAACTCAAGTATATTAAAAATGATTTCTTATTTTCTTGCTGTCTCACTGTAGTATGCTATATTTTATTATCGGGATTGCAACAATTTTGTGTCCAACTTGTTTTCATTGCAATCATATGCTATTTTGAATACTTTGTGGGTTATATAGGGCACTGAGGCCAAGTTTGTGGTCAGCCTTAACCCTACAAACACTCGGTTTGTATTTCAGCAACTGACCTAAAAATGAATTTTTTGGACATGCTTTATATTTTAACGTGAGAAGTTTGACTTGGCATGTATTTGTTCTCAATATGTAAGAGTGGTCAACTCTTATGTTACATTGTTTTTTTTTTATTAATATTAAATCATAGCTGTGTACATTAATGTGATCATGGGGCACCATACACTGGTTTCATAGACCGTTCGATACATTTTCATCACACTGGTTAACATAGCCTTCCTGGCATTTTCTTAGTTATTATGTTAAGACATTTACATTCTACATTTACTAAGTTTCACATGTACCCTTGGAGGGTGATTGGTGGGATTACACCTGGGTTTTTTAAAGATCATAAAGCACATGTGACCTATTGAGTGACATTGGCAAGGAGCCGGGAAGGTGGGGCTTTTCAGAGGTCTGTAGGGGAGAGGGAGCTTCAAGTGGAGGAAAATACAAAGACCTGAGCAGAGCTGAATGGCTTAGAGCCCAGTGGGTGGTGGTTCCCTACTGTCCAGCCTGCCCAGTCCCAGAGGCTGGTACATGTAGCTGTTGAGACTGAGAGGAGTGTGGCCAACCCCAAGGGAGGTGGGCTGGAAGGTGAAACCCACACCAGACACACACGAGTTCACAGACCTGGCCTGGTATGAAGGAAGTAACCGATCCTATTAATAAGTTTTATGTAGGTTACATGCTGAAAAGATAATATTTTGGATATATTAGGTTAAATAAATATATCCTTAAATAATTTTACTAGTTTCTTTTTACTGTTTTGCTAATGTGGTTACTAGACGTTTTAAAATTACACACATGGTTTGTATCACATTCTGTTGGACAATGGTAGTCTAGTTTCCTTTTATATCTCTGGAAGCAAAATGTATGAACACAAAACCATACAGACACACATACACACACACATATATACACATGCGCGCACATGCCCACGCATGCTCACACACGCACTCTCGGCAGCCTGCCCAGGATAGGACTCTTGAAACTCTGATACAAAAGAAACTAATGCAGACTCCCCCCGGCCCTGGTGGCCCTGCTCCCCATTCATCCCTTTGTTCCCTTGTTCCCTCAGTTTCTGCCCTCTTCTCAAACCCAGCGGAGGCTGTTTCCCACTTTTTAAATGCCACCGTAGATTTAGGGTGTATGATGTGCTGGGGGGAAAACAAACATGTACTGACATTTTGGGAATAAGAAATCATTTTTCTCAGACTTTGGGAGTTCACATGATGAAGGTTTCTGCCTTCCAGCTGCAGCACTGAGTCCGGTGAGCTGGTTTTTCTCTTGCCATAATGTAAAACATAACTCAGTGGTCATTTCGATGTGTAAAAAGTTCAGCAGCACTGTTGGAAGTATCATCATAAATCAGGGGCCACTTTCTTTAGGGAGTCTATTGCCACTTGATTTAGTATTTCCTGGCACCTTGCCCATCATAGAACGAAGCTGCGATTGCTTCCTACACAAAGCGTTATCTGCAAAACATCTCACCAGAAACCTACAGAATGTCCATTAGCTTGTGGGTTTTGATAATCTATGGCTGGCCTTTGTATTGAGCATAAATTTGACAATGGGGCTCATTGTTAAACCAGACAATATATTCCAGGGAGCAGCTTCCAAATTTAAATGAGGTTTACACAGCATTTTACATATTATTTATTCCGAAAGAAGGAAAAGTAGACTCTTGAGTTTGAGGAAGAAAATTTACAAAATATTCATACTGCGGAACATGAGAAATTACCCTCAGCAACCTCCATGCTGACACGTTCTGCTGTTACACAAAGAGGAGGAAAGTGACCTGGCTGGGGAAGAAGGGTAGGTGACAGCTACATGACTGAAGGGTTAAGGGGCTTCCCTCAGATTAGCACTAGGTGCAGTTCCTTACGTGTCAAGGGGAACGCTATGCTTGGGAAGGACAGGAGGACAGCCTGGAGCAGTGATTTTTCAACTGAAGTGCTGCCTCACACTGGTGTGCCATGAAAGGATCTTAGGAGCGCAGCAAAAATTTTAAAGATCATTAATTAAATTATTTTCAAAAGACATTCAAAGCACAGTAACTATATATATATATTTTAATTCTTTTTTTTGATCAACATAATTTAAGTATGCCATGGATGTTTTACTATGGGTTCAAGTATGCTGTGAGACGAAAATGGCTGAAAAGAACAAAAACGAAAAAGAACAATGGTCTAGAAGAATTCGTCCAGTGCCCTGGAGTCTTGCCTGGCACAAGTGCTGTGACAGAAGAGACTTGGTTCAGAAGGGTAGGGGGAGGTGGTTAGGATTCTGTAGATAGAAATTTTGCCTTTCACAGAGCCTGGGTGGCTCTAACCTCCGGCTGACACTTGTTATGTCTATGAGGCCAGGCCAGGAACAGGAGTGACCCTCTGCTAGGGCTCAGCAGAGAACAAGGATGCTTCCAGGAAACTTCGGAGCTGAGGGAAAAAACAGAGCAGGTGCTCGGTGCAGGCCCACCGCAGACTGGCTCGTTTCTGAGCTCCCCGGGCAGCTGGATCAGCACTGTAAAACCGGAATAAATCTAAACCTGTCTATTGTTCTTTTTCCCTTCCCTTGGGTCTGAGTGATTCAGATCAGGATCTCAACTACCAGTTCTGGACAAACGTTGCACTCCCTTTATAATGACAAGCACAAGGAGGAAAATCACCAGGCAGATGGAATGACAGCACAATTCCAGGGACAAGACCTCTCTGAGGAATCAGAGGAAATATTTTCCTATGAAGTATAGCTTCTGCAAGAGATGGGTGGAAATGGAGAACATTTCTGATTTGTGTCTTCCACAAACCTCAAATGGACATTTTTGGTATGAAATTTAATTAGAGAACCACAGAGAGAAAGATAGGCAGCTCAGGGAAGGCTACAAAGAGAGTTTTTTTTTTTTTTTTTTGAATATTCCTTTCAAAAATGGGAATAGAGGAGATGAGCAAAACAGGTTTGATGGAGCGGAAGTCAATGCCGACAGCACAGAACTCTGAGGAGGAGCATAAAGAGATAAAGTCAGTGGGAGAAGAGAGGCATGGACAGAGAGGGGTTAGACACGAGGGATTTCAGAAGAAGAGCGATCACAGAGGAACTATTTTGGGGAAATTGTCCTGAGTTAATGAAAGAGTTGTGCTCTCTAAAACCTTGATACAATTAGTGAAAGGTTTTTATACCTAGTTAGCTAAATTTGGATAATTTAAATCTGAGAATATAAAACAAATTAATCTGGGCCCCACACAGATGAAACTTGGCTGCCATTCTCCTTTGCAACACAAAAGCGACACTGATCAATGTTGGCAGAGTTGTGAGCAAGGCAAGGATTGCGATCCACGTGGGGTTGCCAGATAAGATGTGGGATACCCAGGGAATACTGAGGGCATCCTTAGACCAAGAAAGTTGTTTAATGTTTATCCTAAATTGAAGTGCCTGTCTTGAATTTCTATGTTCTATTTATAGATCTTCTTTCTATAGATCTATATTTCTATTTATAGATCTTCCATTTTCAGCTCCGATAGCTGCCATACTGATGTTCAGAACTCAGCGAGCAGAGCAGATTCTCTTGTATATGTGAATTTAGAAGTACACACGGTATGTGAGTGTCTAGGAAAAAAATAAAACCCTCCAAATACCATAGTTAAATCATTTTTAGTCTGTTTCAGCGAGGAATCAAAATATCAAATCCAAGAATAGAGAATTCATGGACATAAAAGGCTAATGGAAAAATAATCCAGCAACCTCCCTCCCCATAACAAATTTTAGAACAAAATCAACAGAATTCTCAATATGATATTAAATCAATGAAAATGCCAAAAAAAAGTCAAGAGAAGCCTCATAGTTAAAAATGTCAAGTTAGTAATGATGATCTAGTTCACATTACCTACTACTATCTCTAAAAATTGGAAATTAGATGGCCAAAACACAAGACATAGAATCAGAGTGCGTTCCTCATTTACATGAGAATAATCAATTCACATTACTTTATCTTTGATAATGAAGATCAGAGAATATAGATTCCAATGAATATTTGTTAAATGTCACTACTAGTAGAATAAAAATAGTAGACATAATTTCCAAAGTCATGAGGGAAAAGCCAGGTTAAAAAAAACCCCTCAATATAAAAAGGTCTATTAAAAAGAACCATAAAGTCAAATAGGAGAAATAAAACTAAGCACGTAAATCATGTTAATAAAGTGATGGGAATAAGCTGTCATTTTGAATCACAGACTCTTTTTATCAGGTTAAAAATAAAACCTAAATATTGCACCAGTGTACCCGGTTAATCCAAACATATTAAAAATAGTGCCATGGGCAAAGATACGGTGGAAGAATCCAAATAAAAAGAGGGAACAAGGGTGGGAATAGGAATGGGAGACAAGGGGGAACGCAGGCCCGAAACAGTCAATATGATAACAGCACAACCCGACTCTGCTAAAAGAAGAAATACAGAATGAAAGTACGATGGTTTTACACACGTCTATGGTGAATTAAAAAAGCATCAAATGTAGTTAAAAGAAGTTTTGGCAGTATCAAGATAAAATGAGAGGACCGCTGTTGTCACAGTGATGTTAACTTACTCATGTCACCACAGATCATGTGGACAGCTGTCCCTAAATACATGGAGATCAAAGAAGGGCACATATGTGTACTGCACAAATGGAGAACGCACAACCTTTCTAAGCCCACTTAGGGCATTGATCTACAAATTGGTCATGAAAAACGTCTTAACAGACTCCCCAGTTAGCAATTAAAATTCCCACCAGTGCCCAGTGTTTGGTCGTGTTGAGACAGCCTCACACCAATGGCTGTCATTACCATAACATATCAGCCAAGGACCTGTGAAGCATGTGTCCCCCTGCAGTGTGCCAGAGCTGGGATGTTAGGAGAGGCCACCACTGCACACCCAAAAGACAAGACATAACACCAGGCTTTGTTCCACAAGCTCTCGGTCTTCATCTGGTGGGGAATTATTGACACTTCAGCAATGGGACTTCATCCACCCAGTTCCCCATGCTCTGGGTCTTCATCTGGTGGGAAATTATTGACACTTCAGCAATGGTGGAAGCAAAATCTAGTTAGCATTTGTGGAGTAAACAGTTTTCATTTCTAACTGAATGCCATTCCCCCCTTGGATTTTAGACATGGATACTTCATAGGATGGCTACCATGGAATAAGAATGACTCACTCTAGAAGGGCTGAGTGTTAAGAGTGATCTTCATTGTGAAGCTAAATTTCTCTGACAAAATAAGCTGTGTACCCCAGGTGGGTGTGTCTCATTTTAAGTAACATTGCAGGACCCCATGGCAGTTCATGGTTTATAAAGTGATTCTTTACTGCACAAATTAACTCGAGAGACCTTAAATACTGAACATGCTGCCATGTTTCCAGTTAGATTGGGTTTTCCAAAGATTTCTCTAGGATGCATTTTTTTTCCCCATATAAAAAGTACAGTTGATGGGTGCCTAGGAGGAACCCTCTCTTAGCATGACTCTCTTAGCATGACTGCTAACAGGGTGTAAAATAAAGACATGTCTCCCCTTGACAGGAGTGATGTGCACTTAAACGCAAAGTCACCTGGTGCAAGATTAGTGCGTTGTTTATAATAAGTAGATAATTGAGAAAAGAATGGAAATATCTCCTCCAATATGTGTACAAGCTCCATTCTAATCGCTGATTTGACAAAGACTTTGTGTTTGTAAGGAGCTGAACTCCTTGACTGTTCTATCCAGGTTAGTAGAATCCAGCTGAGAAGAGGAATGGCATTGAAATGGCATTGAAATGGCATTGAAACACTCCACAGCCATCAGATGCCTGAAGGTATCAGAGCCCCACTCGTCCTGTCCTGTACAGGGTCATCCAGCGTGTCAGAGAGTCCTGTTCACACAACTTGCTGCCTGAGAGGCTTGTACCTATTCACATACATTCACAATATTACTGTGAGCTACTTTTAATTTAAACACTCACATCAATTATTTACAATTGCATGATTTCATTCCACATGGTGGTGATATTTTTTTTCTCCAAATATGGACTCATTGGACGGTCACAAATAAAGCTGTTAGGGCGTAGGAAATGGAGTATCCTTTGCCCACCCTGGGTTATTCCAGGGGAAGCAAGGAAGGAAGCAGAGCCTTGCTATTTCAGGAAAGCTGAGGGATGCTTCGGCTCGGCGTTGTATTGGATGGCTGGTTGCCGGGCGGCAGCTGCCCTCCATCTCGCAGCTCTAGCGAAGGAGAGCTGCCAGATTTACATTGTTTAAACACTTAACTAAATTAGCTATGAAAAGAAGGATGGGAGGAGCCCTGGTTAGTGGGGGGAATTTAGGTCTTCTGGCTTCATGCACTTTGCACACACACAAAATGATTTTCCCAAGAGTCTGCCAGGAGGAACTGGCGGGAGAAGCTGTGTGCCTCTTATAGCAAGATCAAAAACAATGACAACAACAGTAACAAAAACTTCTGCTTTAGAAAGTTCTGCCTGGCAGGGGTTGGATCAAGGCTGTGGATCCTCAGAGTGGGGACTTGCCGAGGGAATGGACCTGAAACCTGATGATGAGACCCCAGTGGCTTCTGTGCTGGGGATGGAAACACAGGGATGAGGCTTGTAGGTCTGGTTTTCTAAGACTCTTTGGATTATCCCCAGTCTACTGGATTTTTAGTTTAGCTGGAAATGGTTATAGGATGGTCACATCTAAGAATGTTAAATACTGGCTCTTTGTCAAGCTGGGTGGTCTTTAGTGGATGGCCACAGAGCTCTGTCATCGAACCTGTCCTTTGCAACATTTAATCAGTGGGTTGAATAACATATTTATGGAAGACATATTTATGTAACATTCCAATAACTTAAGATATGAAGGCACATCTGAAATGTGAATCTTCTTCTTTCTTTTTTTTTTTTTTTTGAGAAGAGTCTCACTCTGTCGACCTAGGTAGAGTATCATGGCGTTATTGCTCACGGCAACCTCAAATCCCTGGGTTTGAATGATCCTTTGTCTCAGCCTCCAGAGCTTCTGGGACTACAGGTGCCCAGCACAATGTCCACCTAGTTTTTCTATTTTTAGTAGAAATGGGGTCTTGCTCTTGCTCAGGCTGGTCTTAAACCCCTGAACTCAGGCAATCCACCTGCCTCGGCCTCCCACAGTGCTAGAATTACTGGGTGGACCACAGTGAAATGTGAATCTTGAGTGGAAATAAATTTGACAAATGGTAAATGTAGCCAAGACCAAAAAAGTGAAGCTTCTAGGAGTAAATGGAAGATTCTAAAATTAGATTCCAGAAATTCATATTTGTTTCATAAGTACAGTAGAGGAGAACCGTAGCTGGGCAGATATGATGCATCAGAAGACCCTGTGGCTCTAGTTAAGTCCATGGTGAGTCAGGAAGAGCCAGGATCAGGTTGCGGAGGAAGCACCAGCAGATCCTGCTCTGATGGACTCTGAGGGGAAACTATCCCTGGCTACTGGTAGAGTATAATAGTACCATGATTTTGTTGAGGACAAGGTAGTCATAGCTTAGTCCTCTTTAAGAAATAAGTAGCACAGTGGCTACAGCGCCAGCCCCATACACCGAAATTGGAGGGTTTGAACCCAGCTCAGGCCTTCTAAAACAAAAATGACAACTGCAACGAAAAATAGCTGGGTGTTGGGAGCTGAAGTTCCAGCTCCTTGGGAGGCTGAGGCAAGAGAATCACTTAAGCTCAAGAGTCTGAGATTGCTGTGAGTTGTGATGCCACGGCACTCTACTGAGGATGACGCAGTGGGACTCTGTCTCAAAAAAAAAAAAAAGAAAAGAGATCAATAATTTTCCCCAAATCATCACATGAAGCATCTTTAATAAGTGGCATGCCTCAAAATGACCCTCGGGAGGCTGAGCTCCAGGTGGACTAAAGCTTTAATCTTTCAGCCTAGACCATGCCTCTGGCAGCCTGACTCTCTGGAGTACTCTAGGCTGAAGTTCAACTCCTGGAGAATGGGGAGGGGACTCTCCATCACAGCAACTGTGCAGAGCCCTGAAAGATTAGCCTCATTGATATGTGTCCCTATCACT
This sequence comes from Loris lydekkerianus, assembly GCA_963574355.1. Lineage (NCBI taxonomy): Eukaryota > Metazoa > Chordata > Mammalia > Primates > Lorisidae > Loris > Loris lydekkerianus. The sequence continues at coordinate 173,636 of CAUYPK010102872.1, forward strand.
GGACTAAGGAGGCCACCTTCGTGTGCTTCCCTTTCCCATCCTGAGGGATGGCCAGGAAACAGGGATCCACATTCCTGAGGACTGGGGATAGGAAGAGAAGCCTTTGGTAAGCTGCAGAGATACAGAAATTATCACTGGACCTCCAGTCTGTAACTTTCTTCCTAAACAGGTAGATTTTCTAGATGGCCTTTGCTCTCTGCTAGGCTTTATAAAAAAACTCAACCCAGGTTTCATTTCTGCGCCTTGGTGTACATTTTTTGTAGACCAGTGTGCTGTTTCATCTCTGAAAGCCACCCCACTGTCACCGAGAGCTGGGGCCTGAGCGGTTCCCCCCCGTGGAAGGGCCTGGAGACAAGGGGAGCTCAGCGGGGCCATGTGTGCAGGTGACAGTGGGGCTGGACTTCAAACCTCACTTCTGAGGTCCATTCTGTCATCTCTAGACAGGCACTGCAGTCAAGGAGTGTCATTCCTTTGAGCCTCTGCTTCCACAGTGCCGATGAGCTAATCCTTTCTGCTCAGCTTCTAAAAGGCAGCAGTAGGTCACCAGACCACGCTGTAGGAACACACCTGTGAAGATGTCTCTAGGTGGCAAGATCAATCATCTCTCTTGGCAAACTGTTTTCTTCATGCTTTGTGTCTTTTCCAGGTTTCCTATATAAAGATGTTTTACGCTAACAATCAAAAAATAGTTTTAAAATAGCAACTCACAGACATATGAAGCCAGTGTGCTGCAGAGAGTGGAGCTGGGGTTTGGATGTAGGGCATGTGGTCCCTAACTGGGAACCGGGACTTCCTATTCACAGCATCCAGAACACTGAGACACTCCGTGTCGGATCTCCAATTGTGTCTTCCAGATGCTGGCCCTTTCAGCCAAATACCACCTGACTACTGGGTCTCCTACCTTAAAAACAGCCACCCCCAGACACCCAGCAGCTCCCCTGACAGCCAGAAAGGAGATGGCTTCCTGCTCAGTCTCTCTTCAGACTCTCTCCTTTCCCCCATTGCCATAAACCCTGAGGGATCATGTTGGAGAGAGGTTGTTTGAAGGACCAGAGTAGCCAGAATTCATCAACTGAGGTCCTGGGTCCAACCTGCTCATAGGCCATTTGCCCTGAAGGCCACATGTGGGCTTGGAAGATGCTCTGAGGGACGGGCCCAGAGGCTCTGCTGTGCCAGTTGGTGGATTAAGGAATTTTAGGAGTCAAGGCCTTATCCGAGCCCATTTGTGTTGCTCTAATAAGACACTTCAGACTGGGTAATTTATAAAAAACAGAAACTCATTTCTGACAGTTCTGAAGGTTGGGAGGTCCAAGATCAAGGCGCCAGCAGCGGTGTCTGGTGAGGGCTACTCTTTGCTTCTGAGATGTTCGATCGCTGTGTCCTCACATGGCAGAAGACAGAAGGGCAAGAAAGTGCTCCCTCCAATCTGGAGTGCTTTATAAGGGTGCTTTTAAAAGGAAAAGACTTAGACCAGTGTTTTTTTAATCTTTCTTATCCTATGGCACACTTGAAACTATAGTTGAACTTCTGTGGTATATTTAAATTATGTTGATCAAAAAACAAAAGAGTAAAAAAAAGAATAACTTACTATACTTTGAACTTCTTTTGAAAATAATTTAATTAATGATCTTTAAAATGTATGTATATATATTTTGAGACAGTCTCAAGCTGTTGCCCTAGGTAGAGTGCCATGGTGTCACAGCTCACAGCAACCTCAAACTCTTGGGCTTAAGTGATTTTCTTGCCTCAGCCTTCCAATTACCTGGGACTACAGGTGCCCACTACAACGCTTGGCTATTTTTTGGTTGTAGTCGTCATTGTTGTTTGGCAGTCCTAGGCTGGATTCGAACCTGCCAGCTCCTGGGTATGTGGCTGGCGCCCTGGCTGCTGAGCTACAGGCACCAAGCCGATCTTTAAAAATTTTTGTTGCATACCAGTGTGCTGTAGCATACCAGTGGAAAAATCACTGACTTAGACTAATGAAATTTAGTAAAATTTATTTGAGCAATTAAAAACAAAGTAAATGGAAACAAAATTGATTCAGAAATTGGGCTGTGCAGTTGGTTGCAACTCACTTGTAAAATGGCTCAACATTTTACAAGGTTTGAATCAGATGGTCTTCTATGAGGACCTGAAGCTTAGCTTCTTTGACTGAAGCTCTGGTATTTGCAAGAGTGTATTTCTAAGTTAATTAGCTTTATTGCTAAATGCTATGAGTGACTTCATACTGGTTTGGTCTGTTAAGCCTAGTTCAGATCAGCAGCCCCCTACAAATTTTATTTAACAATGATATTCCCATTTATAAGGGTGGCACACTCATTATTTAATTACCTCTCAAATACCATATTTGTTAATAAAACGCAATACTGGGGATTAAGTTTCAACATGTCAGCCATTTATCAGATGTGTCGCTTGTGAATATTTTCTCCCATTCTTTAGTTTGTCTATTTACTCTTTCAATTGTTTCCTCAGCTGTGTAGAAGCTTTTCAGTTTAATGAAATCTCCTTTATAAATTTTTATTGTTGCCATGATTACCATTGAGGTCTTAGTCATAAATTCTTTGCCTCGGCCAATATCTAGAATGAGTTTTTCCTACATTTTCTCTAGAATTCTTATGGGTTCATGCCCTAGATTTAAGTCTTTTAACCATCTTGAATTAGTTTTTGTGTGTGGTGAGGGATAGGGGTCCTGTTTCATTCTTGTGCATGTGACTATCTAGTTTTCCCAGCACCATTTATTGAATAGGGATCCTTTCCCCAGTGTATATTGTCTGCTTTGTCCAAAATCAACTGGTTGTAGGTAAATGGTTCTATTTTTAGGTTTTCTGTTCTGTTCCATTGGTCTATGTCTCTATTTTTGTACCAATACCATGCCGACATGAATAGAAGCTTGTCAAAAGAAGACAAATGGTCAATAAACATATTAAAAAAATGCTTAATGTAATTAATCATCAGAGAAATGCAAATTAAAGCCATAATGAGATATCTCTTTATCCCAGTTAGAATGGCTATTTTAAAAAGGCCAATGTCATTAGATTCTGGCATGGATGCAGAGAGAAAGGAACACTTACACCCTGTTGCTGGGACTGAAAATTAGTTCAATGTGTATGGAAAACACTATGGAGATTTCTCAGAGAACCAAAAGGAAACCTACTATTTGATACAGCAAACCCATTATTGGGTATCTACCCAAAGGAGAAGAAGACTTCTTCTCAAAAAGACATCTACATTCAAATGTTATTGTAGCACAATTCAGAATTGCAAAAATGTGCAATCAACCCAAGTGCTCATCAATTCCTGAGTGGATTACACCATGGAATATTACTCAGCCATAAAAATAAATTAATACTTTTTACAACAATTTGGATGGAACTGGAGACCATTCTCCTAAGTGAAGGACTTCAAGATTGGAAAAGCAAAGACCACTTGCACTCACTATTAAATTGGAACAAAGTGATGAGCACACATGTGCACAGAAGGAAGTAAAACTCAGTGGAAATCAAGCAGGTGGTGGGGAACCTACCTAATGAGTACAGTGAACAGTATTTGGGTGATGGCCAGATCTTCAGCCAGGACTCGAGCATTACAAAAGTGATCCATGTAACCAAAACATTTGTACCTTCTTAATATTTTGAACAAAAAAAAGTTTCAACATGAATTTTGGAGGGGACACAAATGTCCAAATCATGGCAGGCCCTTTGTGAGCTTCATGCCCTGCTGATGTCTTAGTTTGTTCAGGCCATTATGATAGAATATCGTATACCAGGTGACTTATAAACAAGAAGAATTTATTTTTTCATAGTTCTGGAGGTTGTGAAGTCCAAGATCAAGGTACTGGCAGATTTGGTGTGTGGTGAAGGCTGCCTCCTGGTGCATAGGTGGTATCTTCTCGTGTCCTTGCATGTGGGGAAGAGGATGAGAGAGCTCTCTGGGGTCTTTTCTGTAAGGGCACTAATCTCATCCTGGGACTCCATCCTCATGACCTCCTCTAAACCTGATTATTTCCCAAAGATTCCATCTTCAAATATCATCCCTCTGGGGGCTAGATTTCAATATATGAATTTTGCAGGATAAACACTGAATCCATAGCACCTGGCCTCTAGTTTCTGAGCTTGAACTCTTTTCCCTGGACCCATATAGCCTGGCACACTGATTCTACCCTGAGGCTTCCCTGTGCTCACTGAAGGCCTTCAGACCCCTTGGGTGATCACTGCCCCCCTCTGCATCAGACTCCACGGCCAGCAGTTTCAGACTTCAGATGCCCACTATTATGTTGAAGCTATTGTTGCATCTTTGTATCTGGTCTCTCCTCTCTCTTTGTTCTCCCAACACCAGACCCTGGATTTGAGTTCTAATTCTGGCCCTAGACAGGTTATGACAGGCCCTGGGATGCTCAGCCTGTCAGAATCTCAGTGTCCTCACCCACCAAATAGGGATGGTAGTGGCTCACTCCCCAAATCCGTATGTTGAAGCCACAGTCCCCAGTACGATGGTCTTTGGGAAATAATTTGGTTTAAGTGAGGTCATGAGGGTGGGGTCTTCATTACGGGATTAGCATCCTTATAAGGAGAGACAGCAGGGAGCTTGCTCACTCTCCCCCATAAGTGGATGCAGGTAGAAGGCAGCTGTCTGTAAGCCAAGGAGAGGGGCCTTGACAGGAACCAACCCTGTGGGAACCTTGGCCTTGGCCTTTCAGCCTCCAGAACTGTGAGAAAACAAATTTCTCTTGTCTAAGCTACCTACTTTGTAACTATGGTGGCCCAAGTTGATTGAGACACATAGCAGTGATGGTAAGGTTTAATTATAATTACGTATGTGCACTGTGAGGCAAGCTATAGCCCATATACCACGGGGACTGGCACACACCAGGACCCTCATTGTTATTGCTGTTGTTCTCATTATGTTGGGGGTAATTACATCCTCTGTAATCTCTCCTATAATCCTAACTCTTTGACAATGGGATTCAGGTCAGGACTGAATCAATTTTTCCATAAACCAGAACTGGCCTAGAGTTTGGCACATAATAATTGCCTAGTAAATATTTACTACATGAATAAATAAACTTATAGTTTAATATAATAAGCTATTAATTACAGAAGTAGTTTAGAGGTAATAATAAAAATAATGAGCAATTATTCATCGCTTTCTTTGGCCCAAAAACTTTACATGCAATACTGAATTCTCACTGTAACTCTTGGAGGAAGAAACTGTTAAGTCCATTGTATAGAGGGAAACATCGGAATCAGAGCTAAGATAACTTACTCAAAAGCCTGTCGCCTAGATTTGACCCCCAAGGGTGTCTAACACCAGAGTCCGTGCTCTTCATGGCCTGGCCAGTGGGCATTGCAGCTGGGGCCATTGTATCCATAGCATCAGCTGTGCCTTGGGAACAGTCCCCCACCCCAGAGTCACTTCCTGGGTGGCTCCACTGGTCTTTACACAGAGCCCTGGCGAAGACTGTGCTCCTTAACCCCAATTCTAATGGAAGCCTCAGAGTCCGTGTGCATAGTCATGCTGAGTGTGGCTGGATGGGGAGCATCTGTTCTGGAGACACCCCCCCTTCTGCTTCCTGTCCCTTTGGGCACTGATTTTATGGCACACAGCAGGAAAGGAACAGAGCATGATTCTTCTCAATCACCATCATCATCATCACCCTGCTGCCGTGAAGAATATTCTCAAAGTAAAGATGAGAGTCTTCCTTCTAAATAAAGCTCCTTGCATAATTCAGGGGTGTTGCACCCTTGGAGGAGCCAGTCATCTGATTTTAATATGTGCACTGAGGTTAATTTATGATAATCACTCCCAGGAGTACATGGGAAAATGAAACTGGGAAGACATCTTAAATTCCAGTTTGTTTGGATGTATAATATTAACCTGACTGATTAAATATATGATTACATTTAAGTTACACCTTCCAGATTTGTGTTTTCCTCATTAATATCAATAGGAAGGCAGAGAGTTCAACAAGCTGCCTGTGCAGTTTGCTGCATATACTGAACTGCTCTGATCTTATTGAATGTATTTCTTAATATCCATTTTAGTTGAGTTCTGTGAACCATAACCAACTAAACAAAATTCACACTTCATGTCATCGGTTTACAAAACTTTACATCTTTTGTATTAACCTGGATGGAGTTGAAACACATTCTTCTTAGTAAAGTATCACAAGAATGGAAAAGCAAGAATCCAATGTACTAAATACTAATGTGAAGCCAGGAGATGGTCTAATACACGCCCACAGAAGAGAAAAACTCAATTCAATTCAAGATTGGGGGAGGGGAAAGGACGGAGTGGGTAGAGGTGAAGAGGGAGGGGGGTTGGTGAGCTCCCACCTAATGGGCACCATGTAAGGGAACATGGCGCACCTCCTGGGTCCTAGACACCACTACCACGGGGTCCTTACCTAACAAATGCAAACACTGTTACCTAATTATTTGTACCCTCAGATTAATCTGAAATAAAAAAAAAATTTTCTTCTTTGGTGCTCTGATAATAAAGCAATTTTGCACTTAGAGTTCCCAATTTAAGTTTTCTTCTATCTATTCATAGGTCTATACAAAGCCTTTTCTTGTGCACCCCCACCGTCCTTCAGGGGAACACACAGACCTAGATATATTTGTTGGTGTGTGGGCTGATAAAGTGGGAGCAGAGTCCAGAGCACGGCTTGGAAAACATTTTTGTAAAAGGCCATGACATTCATTCGCAGCTTTTCAGGCTCGTGCAACTACTCAGTGTCACTGTCGTAGGTCAAAAATAGCCAGGCAATGCCCACCTGAGTAAGCTATCCTGGGGGATTTCATCTGGAAAAGCAGACAGTGAGCACACGGGGCTCGCAGGCCATAGTTTGCTAACCCTGGTTCCAGAGAGTAGGAAATCTTGGTTCCAGCCCCACTCTGTGAGTGCAGACTATGAAGCTTGGTTTCTACATCTGTAAACTGGGCATTACAACACTCCTAATCACCTCATAAAGACCTCACCTCTTAGTACTACCACACTGACCACACATTAAAACTGTAGCAGTCCTGAAGCTGGGTCGATGTGGGGAGGGGGGGGGACACGGGGCCTGAGTCCCACACAGGTGCCCTAGGGAAGGGCAGTGTCGGCAGGGAGGGGTGTGGAAAGTGGAACAAGGTGTTGTACTGGGACCTGTCTGCCTCCGCCTTCCAGAGAGAGATGCCAGATTGTCCTTGCAGAAGCAGTGAATTAAAAAGGCTGAAAGAGCACATCTAGATCCAGAAAGCACTGACGAGGATTGCACTTCCTCTCCCTTATCAGGTTTGTTCTTTCCTTAAGCCAAGGGAGGAACTTTTGAATAGACTCAACAGAGGTCTTGACCCTGGGTCTTCATTATTCTGTGGCCCTGAAGCCAGATCCATGCCTGCCTGCCTCAGGAATGGGCTGAAGTTCTAGAGTTAGTCAGGACAGAGGACCTTAGAGTGTATTCCCTCCACCATAAGAGGCCAGACTGGGGACACCATGCTGGCATTTGGCCCAGGGCAAATGGCACTCACAGAGGGCATCTGTGCAAAGTGATTGCCCAAGGTCTCTGAGGAGCTCTCAAATCACCTCCAAAGACCCTGGGGAGAAGAAATGTCAGACAACAGCAGGACCTATTAAGGGACAGCTTAGCTGCCCTCACTTTCCCTTCCCACTCCCTAACTCCTAGAGTTAAGGGTGTAGCTACCAAGGCGAGGTTTGGAGAGGAAGAACCCTGCCAAGTGTTCGTGGTGGGTGGGCTTCAGCTTGAAGAGCTAGGAACAAGCTTCCCCCCAGGAAGTTCATCGTTGTGACTGTTATAGGTGACAGACCCTCAGTGACTCAAAGGAGACTGTCTTTGTGTGAGGAGTGATTAGAGAACTTGCTTGGTACCTGAGACCATGTGACACACACGGAGACTCCCTCCAGGGCAGTGAGGAGCAGCACCTGGGGACAGTGGGGCCTGGAGTCCAGCCTTGTTGAGCTGACTGACCAGGTGACTGACTAGGGTGAGGAGGTAGTGCGTCCAGGGTGCTGGTGGGGAGGCAGGGCTGGACCTGACAGCGTGGTGGGGTGGTGGAGTGATGGTGGCAGACAGAGTGCTATGGGCTGAAGAGTGTCCCCCCACATTCACATGCTGAAGTGCAGAGGCACCTCACAATGTGAATATATTTGGAGACGGGGCTTTTAAAGAGCTGAGTAAGCTAAATGGGGCCATGAGGGTGGGCTTTAATACAATATAACAGGGTCCTTACAAGAAGAGGAGATTAGGACACAGATCCCCACAGAGGGAAGGCTCTGTGAGGACACAGGGAGAAGGTGGCCATCTGCAAACCCAGGGGAGAGGCCAGAGGATAAACCAATCTCAGACTCTGCAGCTACCTGAATGTGAGGAAATACGTTTCAGTTGGTGAAGCTGCCCAGTCTGTGGCACTTTGTCCTGGCAGCCTGACTGACTGAACTCAGAGGGGGTTTGGAAAATCACTTCCCTCCCACACTTCCTCCACCCTGTAGAACTGCTCCCTCCTCCTCCTCCTCTGCTCCCTGACTTCTAGAAGGTGGACTTAACCCATTACTTTCCTATCCCATCTTGCCACATCTGGGAGCTTCTGTCCCCCATCACAAGACTAGGATGACCGCACAATTTACTATCAAATCAGGGCCTTCAAAGAGAAAGCAAACTATTACATAGGACTGACTGCAAACAGGAGGCAAAGCTGGCCCTGGTGAAAGCCCCGCCTTCTATTGTTACCCCCACTGGCTTATTTTGGGCCCTTGTCCTTTATACCCCAAATGACCAATGGGTGTCTACTTCACTCTCTGCCTTTACACTCAGTAACATCTTCTGCTGGAGTCTCACTGAAGTGCAAATTAAATCATGTTACTTTTTTGCTAGTATAACGATCACCCTCAAATTAAAAAAAAAAAAAATAGACAAGCACACAAAAACTATCTCTATCACTTTTCAGCCTGAGGAGGACACCTAGTTCCTCCCAGCCCCATTCTGCCCCTACCCTCCTGTGACAAGGCACTGAGCTCAGTCCCTCTGCCTTTCAAGGCTGTGTCTTATTTCTCTGCACATCAGCACTGTTTGCTTAGAACACTGTCTTCCTCCCTGGCCCAGCAAACTTCTGCTCATCCTTCAAGATGAGCAGGGAATGCTCTGAAGGATTGCTAAGGAGAAGGTTCTCAGCTGGTGCAGGAGAGAATGAAGTCAGAGGTGGTTCCTTTCCTCTGACTTTACAATCCAGTGGGGAAGCAGACAGTGGAGGCGGATGCCTGGAATGAGGCTGTGACTGTGAAGGTTACATTGGGTCCTGGTGCTATGTGAGCACAGAGGAGGGACCTCACCCAGACTGGAGGGTTGGGGGAACCTCTAGAAGGATGGTTTAGGAGATCTGGCCCCTTGAAGGGGCAGTAACGTTCTCCAGGTAAAGGAGATGGGAAAAATATTCCAACCAATGGGGCAGGATGGCCCCAGAAGCAGGAGTGTGTCAGGTCTTTAGGAGAAGACAAAGGCGGTTCCATGCGGATAAAACACAACATTCTAACCCCCAAAGGGCTCCTTAGGGCTCCTCTCAGGCACTAATCCCCCATGAGGAACCACTGATTTCTAAGAGCATCCGTGGAGTTTGTGTACTTCTGTACTTGCATAAATGAAGTCACACAGTCTTTAGTATTTTCACCTTTCTCTTATTGTGTTTCTTGAGGGCAGAAATTGTCCTCAGTAGAAGTTCAGTAAATGGTATTGGTGAGTGAATGAACAAATGAATAAACACACGAAAGTGCTGGCATTGCCATGGCTTCAAGGTCTGGAAAGCCTGAGTATGATCCATGTGATGGCATGGCAGGATCTGGTATTTGTTCCTACTCAAACGTTGAGGTTCTCAGAGTGCATGACCAGGGGTCTTGGAAAGGATCCTTGATTCAGGGGAAACCCCCTGGTTTACACTCAGACTTTGCTTTCAGTTTGTGCCATAACTTACTGTAGCAATGTTCACAATGGATCCCTCTGGGCCTCAGTTTTCCCATGTGTAAAATGGGTATTATTAATTCCTATTTTGTCTGTGGCAATTAGATCAGGTAGGGTATATTCTAGCTGTCCAGAAAAGATAAATTGTAAACTTAAATGGTCATTTTAAAGGTTGTTTAAAGGCAATTCTTGAGCTGGTTGTGAGGATGCTGAATGCCCAGCAGTGAGAGATTTTCTACTATCTGAGAACACAGCAGGTGAAGCTCAGCTGATGGCAATTTCCATTGGTATAAATAAGGAAGAAGCCTTTTTTTTTTTTTTTTTTTTTTTTGCCAGAGGAGGATCTTATTTGTGTCTTATAAGTGCTTAAGTTGGGTCCAAAGGCTATTGCTTCTTGCCCTCAGGAGGAAATATACCATTGTCATGGGTTTTATAGTCCTTGGTAGTCAGAGTTTGCCCTTGGGCAAACTTGTTTTAGGAATTAAATCTTGAGCTTCCTGAGGATTGGTCCATGATGGAATCTTTTTTTTTTTTTTTTTTTTTTTTGAAACAGAGTCTCACTTTGTTGCCTTTAATAGAGTGCTATGGTGTCATAGCTCACAGTAACCTCAAACTCTTATGCTCAAGCAATTTTCTTGCCTTAGTCTCTTGAGTAGCTGGTCTTGAACTCCTGAGCTTAAGTGATTCCCCCACCTGGGCCTCTCAAAGTGCTATGATTATAGGTGTGAGCCACCGCACCTAGCACATGTCAGAGTCTTTATTTACAAATGTCTATCTGCCCCACCTCACTTCCACTGGGCTTTCTCTCCACTAGGCACTCAGGGAATAGATGGGTAAAATGTTTTAATGGGGAGAAGAATCAGGATCAGAGGGGCCCTGCACAGAAGATGGGGTATGAGCCCTGGCAGGGATGGTGCTGTGGATTAACAATAAGATTTGGGGAAATCACACTTTAGCTCTTTTGGTTATTATCCCTCAGCATGGATCTGCTGGTGGGCAGATTTTGGGAATGTACTATTTTAAGTCACTGAGATGGTGGTCTCTCCACACACCAAAGCAGGCTGTCAGGAAAGATAAGTTTTGACAAAGGGACTGTCTGAGCCAGTTCAGGCTGCTATAACAAATTACTATAGACTGGACAGCTCAAACAACAAACATGTACTTCTCACAGTTCTGAAGGCTGGGAAGTCCAAGATCAAAGCACTGGCAGATCTTGTGTCTGGTGAGGCCTCACTTTCTGGTTCACAGATGGCTGTCTGCTTACTACAACTCCATGTGCCAAGGAGAGGGGGAAGGAGGAGAGAGAGAAAATGAGAGAGAGTGTCTTTTTATCAGGGCACTAAGCCTATTTAGGAGGGCTCCAGCCTCATGACTTCATAACCTCCCCCAAAGTCCCACCTCCCTGTCATCACACTAAGGGTTAGGAATTCAGCATGAATTTGGGGATGGAGGACGTAAATGTTCAGTCCACACAGGACCTTCTATACCCAAGCTGGTCTTGCTTTGATGCCAGTCTATCCTGCTGCAGCTTCTGGGATTTATTACCACAAAGCATGATTTTCACAGATGAAAAACAGAATACTGACCCATGTCCTCCACTCCTGTGGTGAGACACAGGTTGTGGGCTCACTGGTTTTTCTCCATCTTCTTCCTCATCCTGGATGGCCCCTCGTATCAGAGAGGGCTCCATATCAGGGGTCTGAGAAAATGTAATTTCACCTCAACCAGGTCTTAGGGGGTCTTGGGTACTGAATACTGGCTCCAGGTGTAAAAAAGTTCTCATTCATTTCTATGAAATCATCATCTCATTCATTTCTATCACCATCATCCATTTATAGAACTCTTGATTTTGCAAGGAGTAGGGGGACCCTTCAGAATTGCTCTGCAGGTGGCATATTTTTGGATGTCCTATCCCTAACTCTCTAAAAAAAATCCTGGGTGTGATATCAGGTTTTGGTCAAACCAAACTAGCTTTTGTAGTCTTAGAAACGATGTCAGTGACCAGAATGAATCACCCAGGAGAATGCCATCTCTGTACACCAGAACACTAGGTAATACTCCCATCCCAAACCAAACTGCTGCCATGCTTTCTTTTGCTGCCTCTCCAAAATACAAGTTCTGGCCCTCTTCAAATTCCTCAATGCCAATCCCAGCACATCACCATCAGCGAGCACCTGGGTCCCCATCAACTGCCTCTCTGATGCTTCCGGACAATTCCGTGGAGCCTCGCAAACCACAGACACTGCCTGCAAGGGTGTGGCTATTCTGGAAAATGACTTCATCTTGCTAACTTTACAAGCTTAAACCTCAGCTTCCACATCTGTAAAATGGGAGCAGATAGTGTGGGAATTAGATGAAGTAGCATGAGAGAAAGGTCCATACTGGAGTCTGTGTGGGAACTAGATGAGGCAGCATGAGAGAAAGGTCCATACTAAGCCTTGCTACAGTTCAAGATGTCCCTATTATTCTTCAATCTCTCCTACAGGAATCCCCGCCAGAGTCTCACTTAGAATCTCTCCTCTTTTTGTATCTAGTAGCATCTGTTTTCCAGAATCCCTTTTTAGGGGAAGGAAAGACTTTTCCACTACCCTCTGAGGTTCATTAACTGGGTATATGAAATAAATGGACAACAGGCAGTTTAGCAGGAGAAAAAGTCAATAATTTATTGTATGCATGAGGTATCACAGGGAAGAAAACAAATACCTAAAGGAAAGGTGACATTTGGGAGCTTGCGTATCATCTTCAAAGGGGAAAGGAGGCTGCTTAGAGGAAAGACAATGGGCGTGTAGAACAGATGGGAGATGTGAAAGTTTGTGACGGTCTGTCTGGGTGTGGTGCAAGTTCCAGCCTCCTCTCTTGGATAAGAGTCTATCTTTTCTAGTTGATCAGACTCCGGGGGTGGGGATTCATAGCAACTGACTTACTTTTGGAAGATCCATCTTTAGGTAGATAAAGGGAGATGAGAGAAAACGTCTTCCTGCATTTGCTGTTTTTTAAGCATCTTCTGCTCAAGTTAATCAGCACGCCAAGGTGGCACATTTTGGGGTGGCACATCCCTACCTCCTTCACATTCTTTCAGCTATGCCTTGTGGCTATATTACCAACAAAAAAGCCATGTCACTTCTCCAAACCTCAGCATCCTTTCCTGTAGAGTGGGAATAATGATGGTACCCACCTCACAAGGTTATTGTAACACTAGAGTGGAATAAGCAGAGGCTTTACAAGTGTCTGGAGCAGACCACAGTTCCAGGAATGCACGAGGGTGGAGATGTGTGGTTTTGCAGAACTCACAGCCCTGTCCTGGAGTCCTGGCCAGAAGGCACTTGGGCGTGAAGCAGAATGAATGGGATCTGCACAAACCAGATGGGCCTGAGACCACACTGCAGGAGGCACTGTGTGCCTCAGATGCTGCCCTTGGACATGGCTTGTCATCATAGTGGCCTTGATTGCTTGTACCAGATGCCTCCTTGAACATGAGGCCACCAGATTCTGAAGTCAGCTGTGCCCGCGGCTGCTCAGCTCAGGCTCTGTCCTCTTTGGATCTTGCGGGTAGAGTTATGCCCCTAGGACTGCTGACCAGAGGAATTAGGTCTTCTATTTTTTTTGCATCTTTCCTCAAAGATCAGATCACTGCAAACATTTATAATTTCCCCTCATGTGTTCATCTCGAGCTCCAGTGATAAGTGAGGTGAATGGAGTTACGTTTCAATGGCTTTTAGTCCCATTGCCAGCTGGTGATTGGGGACCTGATAGAGGCACAGTGAAAACTAATGCTTAAACTGTCAGAAGTCTCTAGTATACAGTTTAAAAAACAAGGGAAAAATGATCCTATAGCCTGTGTAGAGGAAAGTCACAGGGACAGGGGTGAGGGGTAGAGGGGCTCTTCAGACTTGCTCTGCAGTGCCCTGAGGCCTCTGGGCTTCCCAGGCCTGCATGAGGGAATGTTGCATGGAGTCAAGCTGAAGTTCACAGGTGTTAGGGTATTGCTGGGGACACAATCTCCAAGTCATCATCTTGTGACTTGGTTGGTCTTAGTTTCCAAACATTCTGAAACTTTTTATACTTTCCTGATGATTTTGAAAAATAACATCCCCATGTATGATTCTGAAGATGTTTAAAGCATGGAGCCTTTGCTGGAGATATTTGTCCATCAAAAGAGCCCTGTGGTCTCTGTCTTTAGAAAGTGTGGAGCCTGTGGGGCTGATGACCATGTGTCAGATATGGCCAGAACAGGCAGTACATCTGGGAGGGGTAGGCACAGGGTCACACAGGATGGCACAGAAAGCTGTTTGGGTGCTAAGGGGTGAGGGTTAATGTGAGTCTCAGAAGATGGGTGGAATTTAGGCCTGTGGGCATGGGCGGCTGCTGATTGCCCCTGGCAGAGAATACAGGATTCTCTAAGGTCTGGAGGGGGAACTTCTGAGGGAGCTCACATGGCTGGAGCAGAAGATTTGCTGGAGAGTGAAAGGCGAGGCTGAGAGGTGTCCTGAGATGGGACCCTTGAGAGGGGCTGCTCACATGTAAGACAGATCTGAGGGGGAAGAAACTTGATCTGACCCCTGCTCTGGTTGCAGAGTGGAGAGTGGGTTCCACATTGGAACAGGTGAGGGAGAGAGGGGGGCCCGGGACATCAGATGCCCAGGTTTTATTTTTTTGCAGCTTTTTAGCTGGGCCTGGGTTTGAACTTGCCACCTCTGGTATATGGAGCCAGTGGCGCTGCCCCCTTGAGCCACAGGCGCTGCCCCAGATACCCAGGTTTTAGAAGATCAGCATGTACCGCTTATGAGGTTGCTTGGTCCTAGGTAGTGACTGAGAGTGATGGCTGACAGAGAGTTCCATGTGTGTCTGGAACTAGGATTTAGAAACTGAGATTGGTATCATAGCTCACAGCAACTTCAAACTCTTGGGCTCAAGCGATCTTCTTGCCTCAGCCTCTTGAGTAGCTAGGACTATAGGTGCCCACCACAATGCCCTATTAGTTTTCCTATTTTTAGTAGAGACAGGGTCTCATTCTTGCACAGGTTGGTCTAGAACTCCTGAGCCCAGGCGATTCACCAGCCTCGGACTCCAGGAGTACGAGGATACAGGTGTGAGCCACCTAGCCCAGTCCATTTCACTCTTTTCTGGAATATGGGTTGATGCCCTTTTAGACTCTTGCCTCCTCTTGTCTGGGCCTACTTGTCTCAAATGTCCAAACTGATCCCTATGCCTTCCTGAAAGGAGGACCATCTAACTCAATGGTCCTGAATACAGGAGTTTCTGTAGCACATTAATTCCCCCCAAATGTCAAGTAATATGACAGCTAGCATGAGCAAAGATTAAGTCAGGATCGCTGTGCTCACAGTTAGAATAATGCCTAACACATAGTAGCCAATGTGTTAGGCATTATAGTCGGTAAATATTTGTTGAATGAATGACTATAAGGTATTTCCAGGCAGCAATGACTCATCATCAAGTAAGATCTGGGGAATCAGTTCCTTCCACAGGGACTGAGAGCCGTTGATGTGTCTCCAGTTAGCAGATTTTCCTGGCTGAGGCTCACGTTTCTCAGAGGCGCTCACGTAGTTGCCATTTCCCTCTTGATGGACAGACACAAATTATGTAGAAAATATGCTTTGATATATGGCACAGAAAGGAGAACAAATAGCACTTACACTCCAGTGTGGCCAGCAGGGTGCCCAGGTCACTGGCTCATGCTCCAGTGCAAACAGTGAAATCAGGGCACCAACCTGACCCAAGCCAATGTATCTGAAATAAGAATGTCTTTATTTTTTTCTAATGTTTTTATTGTGGCAAAATTATGTATGTACATCTATGTGTGTGTATATATGTATGTATATATACACAATATAAAATTTACAATCTTAAAGATTTTTAAGTGTATTTTTAGTGGCATTGAGTACACTCACATTGCTCTGCAACTATTATCACCACCCATCCATAGAACTCTTTTCTTTTTTTTTTCTTTTTTTTTTTTTATTAAATCATAGCTGTGTAAATTAATGTGATTATGGGGCACCATACACTGGTTTTATAGACCGTTTGACACATTTTCATCACACTGGTTAACATAGCCTTCCTGGCATTTTCTTAGTTATCGTGTTAAGACATTTACATTCTACATTTACTAAGTTTCACATATACCCTTGTAAGATGCACCGCAGGTATAATCCCACCAATCACCCTCCCTCCACCCACCTCCCCCTCCCTCCCCTCCCTTTCCCCCTTTCCCCCTATTCTTGGGTTATAACTGGGTTATAGCTTTCATGTGCAAGCCACAAATTAGTTTCATAGTAGGGCTGAGTACATTGGATACTTTTTCTTCCATTCTTGAGATACTTTACTAAAAGAATATGTTTCAGCTCCATCCATGTAAACATGAAAGAGGTAAAGTCTCCATCTTTCTTTAAGGCTGCATAATATTCCATGGTGTACATATACCACAATTTATTAATCCATTCATGGATCAATGGGCACTTGGGCTTTTT